>SMLS01065005.1:0-12082 GCA_004785975.1 Popillia japonica
CGACGATGTTTAGCCACTTTCCACAGTTGAGGGCAACCCCTTTCTCCTTCAACGTCCAGTACTCATTGATCCGTTTCGCTGCTCAGTCGTATCTATACCACCGCAAAACAAGATTTTCCTAGAGACGGTTTTTGCCTCCAGCCTGGTTTATACGTCGAGTTACTGTAACCCTTTGAGACAGAGGTTTAATGTCAAATTCTAAATTCGGAAGATATAGGTTTAAGGATGTGGAAACTATCTACAAGTGGAAGAAATTAGCAGAAGGTTAAAGCAGGTTACCAAAATGTCAACTGATCGAAAACATAAGGTATGAGCTAGAGAATGGAAATCACGTGTTTGGCAGTTCCGTCACAGTACAGTAAATATTTGATTTATAAAAATACAGTTTGTCGCAAATAAACACACGTGTATTGATGTTTACAATGTGATTATACTGCATTTAGGTGTGGGTATTTATATTGAACAAGAATGTATAGGTACCTTATATAGATTAGGTACCTACTGTTTATATTTGTAACTCTTTTTTTGGAAATCAATTATCTAGCGCGAGAGCAGAGTGGAAAACGTGATCCCTTAGATTATAGTATACAGGGCAATCCAAATTAAAGGTTCACCATTTGTAACTTTGTTATTATTAAAGATGCAAGATTGTTTAAATTAGCAAATTTTTAGTACTTTTAACGGTCTTTTAGACGGAAGAATAAAAAAGAACATGAGCAGCGCGTTTTCGAGTTTTGCCGAAAAATATATTTTTTTTTCAAATGGAAACCTTTGTATATTATAACATTTTCTGCTAGAACTTTAATTTTTAAACAAACAATCCTGTAAGGAATTTTCTCCTGGGATTAAAAATAATGAAGTTATGATGCATAAACGAAAACAGCTAAATAAGTTTTATAAACTTTATTTTATACATAAACTTATCATTAAAAGAAAATAATACTGATTTTTTTCATAGAAGATGAAAATACCGCCTCGTTGTTGAATACATTTTTATACACGCTTCCGAACTTCTCGAACTGCCTTCAGTATGGTCCTACCATCTATTTGGTTTAGCTTTTCACTAACTGCAATCTTTAGGGCGTTTACGTTTTCGTACCTTTGCTTATACATCTGGGTCTTTAAATAATCCCATAAAAAAAATTATCGGCGTTAAATCTGGCGATCGGGGAGGCCACTGAATAGGACCATTTGTTCCTATCCATGAAGTGATAAAAATAGTATTTAAAAGTTGATGAGTACCTCTGTAGTTGTGCGCAGGTGCGCCATCCTCCTGCTAAAAATGTAGATTCTGTCTACTTATGAGATCCAGATCGTCTAAGAAATTATTCAAAATTTCAGTCAAAAATTCGATGTACCTTTCACCAGGTAGAGTGCCCTCATAAAAGAAAGGACCAACAATCCTGGAACCAATTAAACCGCACCAAACATTAAAACTGAAACGGACTTGTGGGCGTCTTGGATGTACTAAAAGAAGATTTTCCTTTGACCAGTAATGATGATTTTTTGTATTGTACATTCCAGAATTTGAGAAATTCGATTCATGCGTCCATAAAATATATCGAAAGTTGTTTACATTTTGGCGACAAAAGTTAAGATACTACTGGCAAAAAAATTCTTCTCTCTTGATCCCCTGGCAAAAAAACTTGAACTGGTTTTGTTCTTCTAAGGAATGAATTTGTGTTTCTTCAGAATCCTATGCACAGTGCCGTGACTCAAATCAGATTCATTGACAATATCTAGTATGGAATTCTCACGGTTGTTTTCAAAATATGCGATAACTACAATTTCCGTGGCCTCGCTCATTATAAAAGTCCTTTTTGTCCTTGTTTTGGCAAAAACACTTTCATTGCCTCAAAATTTTCGGTACAGTCTCAAAAAATATTGCTCATGTGGTTGTGTTCGGAGTGGATATAATTCAGCGTAGTGTTCTTTTGCCGTCTGAGAGGATTTTCTGCACACTAAAAATCATTTTTTGTCAAATTAATAACTAGCACAATGAAACTTATGAATGAAAAACTAATAAAACTGTACTAATATTTGACGTTTGGTAGAAAGAGTTATCGTCGTTTTCATAGATACATAGAAATGCACTTGACTTAACTGTTTTTGTTTATTCATTATAACTCTAACTAAGTATTTTTAATCCCAGCAAAAAATTTCTTATAAGATTTTTGTTTAAAAATTGAAGAGCTAACAGAAAATGATATAATATACAGGGGTTTCCATTCGAAAGGGACATATTTTTCGGGAAACCTCTAAAACGAGCTGCTCATTTGTTTTTGTTTATTCTTCCGTCTGAAAGAGCGTTAAAAGTACTACAAGTTTGCTAATTTAAACAACCTTGCATCCGTAATAATAACCAAGTTACCAATGGTGAACACTTAATTTGGATTGCCCTGTATATGTTATTGTTAGCATGAGTAGCACTCAGAAGTATCGACTTGTTACACGTAGGTGTAATTTTATTTAATCCTATATGTATGTAAGTATATATGTATTTTCAGTTTATTTTGATACATTTATACATAACATATGTATGTATATGTCAATAATAAAAAAATGCCAATCTATTTAATGGCACCATAAGAGGAATTAAGATAAAATATATTATTATTTCAGGTAATAAATTTTGCCCAAGTAAAATAACATCTACATTTACATATATTTAGATAAATTCATAACTAATATAGACTGAGAAAGTGTTAAATTGTCAATTCCTCGAGTGAATGCCTTCTATATGAAAAGCAAGAATAGGACATCTTGGCTGCTCTCGGATCATTGATGGGAAAAACGACAATGGGTCCGGATTTGGTGCCTGATTTTATTGCAAAACACTGTCGTTATGACTTCCACTTCTCCGTGTTTATAATTTGATAATTGTACTTATATGAAAAATTTCCGGACTACTGGAAGGTGTCGTGGATAACACCAATTTTAGGCCAATATCTTTACATTGTCATTTTTTTTAAGATTCTTGAGATAATGATGTATAATTATATGTATAGCCTTGTCGCTAGTCAGTTGTCATCTATACCGCATAGATTTGTTGGCGGTTGATCGACGGTCACCAATCTTGGCGAATTCGTTCACGAAGTATATCTGTGATGCGTTGGGAAAGCGCTATCAAGTTGACACGATTTATGTTGACTTTGCTAAAGCCATTGATACTAAATCTTTCGACACTGCGCAGCATTCGTTGATTTCGAAGAAAATGCACTACTCAGGCATATTATTCAGATTCTCCAATCTTATCTACCTAGATGTACAAACTACGTCGAATATCGTGGAGAGACATTTTATTTGTATAGATCACTATCTTGGGTGCCGCAATGGTTGGTTCTCGGACCACTGTTGTTTATCACGTTCGTCAAGGATATTTAGAAAGTTAGAACATTTGCCGATTGTAAAGTACTGCAGAAAGATGTTACTTCTTTGTAGCACTGGAGCATAGCTAATTGAGTCTCGTTGAACGTAAATTAGTGCAAAAGCACGATATACAACAGATTGCAAGTGACACTGTTTATCCGTATTCCATCAATAGTGAGCCGTTAGTACACTGCGAATTTATTAAATACCTTGGTGTACTCTTGGACGCCACTCTGACCTTTAATAAGTATTGTATTCATATATAGCTCACGTAATTTATTGTCCCAGTTGAATCTATTATCTTACTTTTTATGTGCCTCTTAGCAGCTCACGACACTATTCTCAGTCACCCATGATATATCTACCTAATTATGTGGAGAAACATCAATATTTATTGTTTTGGTATTGACTTATTCAATATCAACCCAACACGTCTAAAAATCTCTCTGTTAGTTGCGTTTAAAGTTTGAATTTTAGAGATCACTTGATTGTTATTATTATTATCGTTATCTGTTTCGTTAACTTGTAATGAATTTGTTGTCTAAGAGGGTCGCATTTGATTTTTTTCTTTTTTATATCTTCTCCCTTTTCCTTTTTTTTGTCTCCTATTTTACCTACATACTTATTAGCTAGTAAGTTTATCCTGTCATTAGCAGTTGGATAATAGTAATAAATAAATAAATAAATAAATAAATAAACGATTGCAATATCATTCTTTAAATAGATGTAAAATTGTGTAGCGCAAGGAATAGTACAAACCCCCTGTGTTACTCCAGTTTTTTACTTTTAAACTATTCAGGTCTCGCTTGAAACAATTATCTCTTTGGTATCCGCTTTCTCCATCTCCTTCGAACTATCTTTGATTGTGGGTATCTACATGCATGCTTTTTATACATCCTAACCATATTGCTCTTTGTTCCTTAACATTGCCTGATGCTATATTGATCTCAAAGGTTTCCTATTTGGAATATTTCTTCAATAATTCTGTATATAGTTACATACGTGTCTCTCTGCAAATACTTCTAAATGTTTCGCCCGATTTCTTTAGGATTTATGTGATATTCTACCTTCTTGAAAAGATTTACCGTATTCGGGGCATTTTGTTTTACTTTCTCGATTTTGATTGTTATTTTCTGCTTCTTCTGTTCTTTCTTGTTTCCCCAGCAGCAAAAATTTCTTCTATCTTGGTGCAGCTATCTTGAGTTATGAATCTGCAATCTTTTTCTTGTGGTTTTATTTGGTCGTCTATATTTATTTACTTTTTCTTTGGTTTATTTCCACCATTATATACCTATATTCCTGTAATTGTTCTAGATCGGTTGTTGTTTTGACTGTAGCTGTTACAACTAAATCTTGCAATAGGTGACAAGACTTTGAGGACTGCGGAATTATTCCGATTATTTCTGTTTTGTTCTACACAAGTCATTGTAATAATGTGGTTACCTATATTAATAAATAATCAATGGAATTTATTATGTCGCAGAGGATTCGCGTAGACACAATGTATTGAATTTATTAAAACTAGTATATGTATATATTTTTCTGTCGTTTAAGTACTTACTTTTTGATGTATTATGAATTACTTAATTAGTTTGAACGTAGCATCATTATCTATACATATATATGTCTATACCTATATGTAGCATTATCTAGTATACATAAAAAAAGGAATTTAATAAAAAAACTATTCAAATTTGTCAAAAAATAGGTTCATGTTGGCTGCAAAACTTTGCTTAAATTCTACTTACATATTTTCAATACAACGACAAAATATACAAATAAGTTTTTGAATTGCAATGGGTTCTTCATTATCTCCTAACTGCTAGCAAATTGTGTTGAATTTTACAAGCAGTATGTAGCATATGTTGCGTACCGGTAGGTAGGTTCTTAGCTACCTACTTAGGAATTTTGAAGACTGTTGACGTACTAATGGAGAGTCATTCAGATATAAGTTTAAGTCGTCTACACATGAAAAGTGGGATGTACTGAATACAATATAATTTGTTTTTGCAGTATTTAAGTGCAAGCTGTTTGTACTAAGCTATTGAGTAAATTCATTAAGAACGTCAGTTACATGCGTTTCCAAGCCTATCATATCTGGATTTGATACAACAGTAGTTGTGTCGTCGTCATATAAAAAAGGGAAGAACTTATAAATGAAGTTATGTCATTTACAAACAACAGAAATGAAATAGGTCCCAGATGGTGATGGTGTATTTTTATAACCTTTTATGTACTATCTTATTTTCCTGATATTTTTTTCAACTTCTAGATCAATTGAATCACTGTTGATTCGATTAAAGACCAATTTATTCCAATTATTATAAATTGCTATCAAATTTGTCCTATGGAATAAATTGATCTTTGATCGAATCAACAGTGATTTAATTAACCTAGAAGTGGAAAAAAAAATGAGAAAAATAAAATAAGTTCATGAAATTGTAAACACACACTTATATATTATTGATCTTCTTTGTCTTAAGACAATTTTGTTGATAGGCATGACTAGTTGTTTATTATAATTGTTTGATATGAATTAAATGTCAATTTCTTCTACTAGCGAAGTTTGTAACGAAAACCTAATAATTTGTATATGGGTTTACGAATAAACTGATTTTTAAGCGAAGAGAGTACAAATATTCATTGGATCGCTTGGTGCCGAAGTAAAACACTAATGCACTATCACCCACAGGACACCAAACACTTGGATAATTGCCAACCGTTTTCGACACCAATGCTGTAATTATCAAGAGAATAGGGTTTGATTTCATCTAAAAGTTGAGAAAACATCTGGAAAATAGATAAGTCTATTTAAAACAATATGTACAATGATTACTGATAATGAGTTATTATAAGTTTTTTGGCCGATAATTTTCCTTTTGTTTCATATTCTTCTAGTCCTTCTTAAGAAAATTACATGATGCCTACTTAATGTACATACCTACTTGTTAATTAATTACTACAAATTGTAAGGAATTTCTATGTAGCATAGTACAGAATATTTATTTTATATTATATTTATGTATATTTCTCGTGCAAATTACATGTCAAATATATCGCTGGTTCTTCTCGTTTTGGTCTTTCTTAAGTGGTAGTTTTATCAGGGCGTATATACATATTTCTTATAAATGTTGGCTGATCATCTACTTAGCCTTTTGTTGATTGTCTTTTTATTTGTTTCTACATTTAGAATTTTTAGTCAATTAATTAGTAGCCTAATAAGCGTTTTATTTAATCACCTAATATTGATAATGAAAATGGAAAACTAAGATTATTTAATAACTAATCAATCATAATACCCATATATTTTTCTTATCTTTGGAAACTATTTCGGTACACTAATCTAGTAGCATGCTGTATTACTGTTAGTAGAGACTATTGTATGCTGCAATAAACAGCTTGGGTGCAATAAACCGGATATGTTTATCACACGTTTTAATTTTGAAAACAAGTAAATTGCATAGTTTATGATAATGTAAAGCAACAAAAGTATTGAACAACATTTTGTAGTATTATGTATATGTATCTTAACTGCATAACATTTATAGACAAGTAAATATCATGCGAAGAAAGCACTAAGAATTTGTTATATCTGTACACATAGTTTAAATATAGTTTTGAAACGCTTCAGCAGTAAATTTCATAGGTAGAGATTATTTACATATATTATACTTCAAAGTTGTCAGGAGGAAATATTTTACGACGAAATTATGTTGCTACTGAGAAGATGGTCAAGTTAGTATTGCAATAAAAATTTATATGGAAAAGTATTGTAAAGTATGTGTGATGGTTGCGAAAATCAGTTGTTCTATTCAAGTAGACAGAATAGTCATTATTAGTAAATAGACGTTTCTATTCTAGATGTAAATACTGTAACCAGTATTAATTAATTCATTTAAGTTTACGATGTATGGATCGAAGTATTGAATTCTAAGATATAAATTATCATATATGCAAGGTAATTCATTAGAGTTTTTGTATGGAAGCCTTTGATATTTATTTATAGGAAAGTAACTACATAATATTACGAAATGTAATTAACAAAAATATTAGTTGTGCTATTTAATAAAACTTAGTCGGGATAAAAAGTTTGGATTTTTTTTTTGAACACTCGGTATTATTTTGTAAAATTTATAGTACGTATTTGATATAATCTAGCCCGCTAATTAATCAGCTAAATCTGTACTTTCATTCCTTCCTCGGAAATGTTGTTGTTTGTAAGAAGAAGTGGCTGCAAATTGTCTTACAAAAAAATTAAATGAATCAGTTTCAGAAGATTCATTAATTAAGGTAATCTTAGAATTACCGCGGCCGTATTAGTGACTAGTGTCTTTTTATGCTAAAGTATTTATTTTAATTTAGAAATGTTGTAGGAGATGTGTTTGTAACAAAAAATAAAAATGATTTGTTTTTCTCTTTGTAACCTAGATGTGGACATACTGTATAGCCAGTCATTATTATCATGTATAGAGTTTCCAAATTGCACTACGTGATGATGTACATACAAGAACTTATGTATTAGAAAGTTCTGATTTTTTTCAATTACCGAATTAAGACAGCATTATAGCTTGCATAAGAACATTACTGAATAAGTTCTAGTTACAAGTTTATAGCAGACATCATATAACGTCATAACAAAAAAAATCCTATAGGTATATGAAATGACGCAAATTTCATTCTTCAATTGCCTGGCTTGTATAAGTTAACTAAAACACATATATACATACATACATATACTTACTGTAATAGTAAATTCTTTTCTAGGACATTTTTTTATAATCGTTATAAATATTTTAGAGTAGTAGTAGAGTGTGCTGACAATTTGTTCTGGAATGTATCTTTTGAATAACATCTACGTTTAAGACTCACTTGAAGCAGCTTTACAAAATGCAGTGTGTAGATCTCATGAACAAATACATTATTTTAGAGTTATTTACAAGGTTTATATGTAACTCCACTTAGTTTATCGAATGTCTTCCTAGATTTTCTAATGAGATGTTAAGATTGTGTACTACGGACTTAGCTCTTGTTTAATTAAAGCTTGGTATTTTCTAAATTAAAAGCAGGTAAACGAATTTACTTCATTTGTATTCGGATTTTGATAAATTGATTAGACTAGTTTAATTTATTTGCCCGAGTTTCTTCCAAACATACATATAATACAGCTTGAAACAACGTTCTCTCTTTTGGATTTAACGAAAACCTTTTTGGTCAAAGCAAATGAACTACCACATTCGGCAACTCCATCTAGAAAAATTAAGTCAAAAAATAAAATGTATGGAAGTATGTTGCATGTTGTCAATTTCATATATGGTATATAGCACGTTTTGTATTTAGTATGTGGTATTTGCCACTAACCGGTGGTTTACAAACAAAGATACCGCAGGGTAAAATGTTGACAAGTATAATATTTAGTAATAGTGCCAATGTATTCTAATACAAGACGCTTAATGAATTAATAACATTACTCACACATAACGGTTACTGTTAAACATCATCCGCTAAATACGCATTTTTTCGTCCAGAATGAGAGAAATCAGAATAGTAATGTTCACGTTGCTCTGCATGTAGCCTCTCTGTGAGAATATAATCATTTTCATTTCACATTACATTAGGTATAATTATAGTTATGAAATCTTTTAATTATTCCATAACAATAATGATATAAATATGTAGATATACATATATGTATATACTTATGAATGCGCATTTATGCATGCATCTTAAAAATTAGTTGCGTAGATGATAATGTTTCTCTATTACCTTATTTAATTACCTCGTAATATAAGTGGCAGGTATTACGTAGTGTTTGTATAGCGTTGCGTATACGTGCTAACAATTATCAATTTGGGCGAGTAGAGGACGCAAAACGAATTTTCAATTTTTATTGCCTTCTTATTCTTTTTGCAAGATGGTCCATTTTTGCATTTCAGTTGTTTGTTCTTAAATGGTTGCAGGTACGGTAGCTGACCATTAATGCTTGCGAGAATAATTTCTCTTGTCATATTACGAATAACGTAATATTCAATGTTTTACTAAAATCTAATTTTAAGTATTTTGTAGCTTTATAATCTTGTTAAAGTTGAGGTCTTAGTAAACTATTAGCATCATTTTCATTTTTACTAAGAAGACCAAACACTTTCTGTTGATATCTGACATTATCAAAAAATATTAGGTGCTGTTAATAAATAATGGGTGACCAAATAAAGTTAGGACAACTAGTAAATTATTGAAAATGTGACTAAAATGAATGAGTAATTAAAACGAAACTAGAAATTTAATGCTACAACTAAAAATATATACAAATAAGAAAAAGAAATATCATAAAAAATTAAACAAAGCATTCATATTACAAAACTATACCATATTTTTTGTTCGTCGAAATAGCTTCCTTTAGCGCGCAATACTCTGTGGACTAATTGCGTCATGCGTTGGGTCAACTGGGTTAAAGTTTCACCGGGAATGTTATGCTACTCAGTTTGAAGAAACTCCCACAGATGTTTTTTTGAAGTTGAACAAACTTTTGGAAATGGTCTGTCAAGGTCAGTCCACAGTAGTTCGATGGGGTCCAAATCCGGAGTCTGTGGTAGCCAAGACATGACTTACAAAGGGTTTGTTTCTTTTTTAGACGTTAAAGTTGTGACCTATCATACGCAATCCGGATGTCACAGTGTTTTCCTCCAATATTTGTCTATAATTTTCTATGCGTCTAATACCATCAATTTTTACAAGATGGCCGGTTCCTGCACTGCTGAAACAATGGCAAACCGCCACAGAATCACCACCGTGTTTAACTGAGGGAACGACACAATCGCGCAACAAATTCATAAGAAATCAAATATTTTCTTGGTATAAGTCTAATGATAGGTTCTCTGATATAAAGGAAGGACATCCTTTCGACAGCTTTTTGGACAATATACATTAGAGTGACGTTACAGGTTAGCCAAAACAGAGCCACAAGTGCTAGTGTTTAAAATTCTTCAAGAAACCTCTCCAAAATGGCATGAAGTTAATAAGCAGCAAAGTAACTAATTATCTAAATTACATTCGGGAAGATGAATACAAACTAAATAACACCTAGCCAACAGCTTTAATAGATTATTAGGACAAACCACAATACTGAAACGGACGGAGTGCATAGAACTATAATGTTAACGAAAGAGTGTGGCTACAATATGTAACGGGAGATAGAAGACAATTTTAGTGTTGAAAAGCCTTCCGAAGAATCTGATAAGATGACTAGAAAATGAAAGAATTGAAAACGTATGTACGCGATAATATCCAGAAAACTTCAACTTTAAAATTATTAAAAACTTTTTGCTGGGTGGAAATCTTTTATAGACACCGCATGCATGGATCAAGCGCCATGCGATAGTGTGGGACTACCAATTGGGTGGTGCAAGATTAGTATGCCCATTAAACCATCTCTGCTTGTTCCCAATGCTCCTCGCAACCATCCTATTCAACGTCTACATCATGAGAGTACCTACTGCAGAATTCCATCCTCAGATAGGTGTTAGCTTAAGTTACTTCAGTCATTCTGACCATCGTCTGCATTTCTCGTTGCTCGTGCTCTTTCCTACTTCTGATGGTGTTGAGCATGCCATAGATCTTGCGTCAAGTCTTCTTAGACTAAGTCATGAAGTTCACGAGTGTGTCGGAAGTCTGTACATCAATCTTCTCTTCTACCTTCTTCCTGGGGTTATTCCACCGAAGAGTGTCCGGTTGACAGCAGTACATACACTCATCTGAATCGTCTTTCTTGTGTCAGGTAGTACGCCCTTCTCGATCCTTTCTATTTTCCTCATCCAAGAGCCTGCACCATATTCTGCAGGGAATTGCTCTTGCCTCATTGCGTTGGATTTTCCTCTCTCGCCATTCGCCAGGTATACTCTCTCATGCGCCATAAGGTCCACGGGAGTAATGGCAGTGATTACCTGTAGCGCCAACGCAGGCCGACGCAACTCTCAATATAATTTATTTTATTTTATTTTGCTTTGTTTTTCTAAAATCATGTTATACATACATTTCAGAGAATAATTTTTTACTGTACTGCTTTTATGAATCACCTACTATAAAAAATCTGCTACACGAATATGAATAATCATTAGAAATTCGAGGGAATTGCAAAAGCTATTGTTTTGTAGGCGACGATTACATGTTGTGTAACTCTACATAACAAGTTTCAAAATTATAGTCATGTTACATTGATGAAACATTCTAATTCATCGTCAGGGAAGGCGTGATAGTATTGCTTATCCTATTAAATATTGGTATTCACGCCTTACTTTGTAGCAGGCAACGTTACTTAAAACAGCGGTGTGCGCGTACACTTGTTTCGAATTCTAGGAAAATACCAATTATTTTATGAAAATTATTTGTATTTTCACTTATTTAACCAGGCACGGCATAGACTTGACTCATTAAAAATATATAGTAGGAAATGAAATTCTTAAAGTTGTTAACATTGAAGGATATTATTAGAAGCAGATAAGTAATTACCTATGTACGTATAGTAATACGCATACTGCATACATACAAATATTGCATTGACAACTTAAGGATTACATGAAATAACAGAACGTTGTTGTATAAGTGTACAAAATATTATTCACTATTATGTACAGATTAATTTTATCCTATCAATCATCAAGCATTTATAGATCATTTAGGATTCTTTTTTGTTGTAATTTACCGATATTTACTTGTACTC
>ML218090.1:0-14039 GCA_004785975.1 Popillia japonica
ACATGTAGGATATGACTTTGCCAAGTAAGTTTTTTATCGATGATTACTCCCAAGAACATCGTTTCAGTAGAGTGAGGTACATTAACTCCGGCTAGCATAATTTGATTTGGTAGAACTACTCTTTGCCTAGCAAAAGTCACCGTATTTAATTTTTCATATGACACAGCCAGTCCCTTAGTATTTAGCCAGTTAATTAACTTTTGAAAAGCATTGTTTAAATGATAGTACGTTTGACTTATGGGACAATTGTTTGTGTACAAACATATGTCGTCAGCATACTGGATGAGTTTGATGTTCTCATTAAATATCGTCTCCAGCTCCTTGGTATAAAGGATGTAAAGTAGTGGGCTTAGGACTCCTCCTTGTGGAACTCCAAAGTTAGCAATTTGTGGAGACCTTATCGAATTGTTTACTTTAAAATGTATTTTTCTATTAGAATATAGGTTGTATATAAGATGTACGATATTGTGTGATATTCCAATGTTTTTTTAAGGTTTCTATCAATAAATGCAAGTTGATATTATCATACGCAGCTTTTATATCAATAAAGACAGCCGAGGTGGGCATGTTTTGAGAAAAGGATAGTTGTATGTCTGTGATTAGTTGGACAACTGCATCTTGCGTAGAGTGATTCTTTCTATATCCATACTGTGATTTTGGAAATTTATGGTTTACTTCTAACCAATATTCTAGACGATTTTTTAACATTCGTTCGAAAAGCTTCAGTACACAAGAAGACATTGAAATTGGTCTGTAAGAGGTATGCAATTCGGGGTCTTTCTTTGGTTTGAGAATTGGTACAATTATGTAATCTTTCCATTGGAATGGGACATTACCGTGTAATAGGATATTATTATATATAGCCAAAAGGTGCATTTTTGCATTTTGGGGTAGATTGATTAGGAATTCATAAGGAATTTGATCAAGGCCTGGAGTAGATTTTTTCTTAATCGACTGAAGTGCGATGTTTAGTTCTTCAAAGGTAAAAGTAGTTTGAAAGAAATGATCATGCTCGGTATAATAGTGACTGTTGTCTAAGAAATTCTCTACTGTTGGAGGAGCTAGGCTATCTAAAAAATGATTAGACCAAGATCCTTCTATGCTTGGTTGTTTGTTTCCGTGAAATCCAAACTTAATTTTTTTAATTTCACACCAAATGGATTTAATGGGAGTATCTTTATTCAGACTTGAGCAGTACTTTTGCCAAGAGTCCCTCTTACTTTTCAGTACGACTCTCTTTGCCACAGCTACTGATTTTTTATAATGCATAAAGTTTTCTGGAGTTGGATTATTGTAATAATTATTGAGAGCTGCTTTTCTATCTAAAATTGCCTGTTGACATTCTAAATTCCACCAGTGCTTGAAGTAGGTTGATTTGGGTGGACGGTTGGTGTTATAGCGAGGAACTGACATACTACTTGCTGTATTTATGTTAGCAATAAAGTTGTCATAGGTGAAGTCATTATTTGCTGAACATCCTTCGGTGAGGGTGTTCATGATAGAAGAAAATTTACTCCAATCTGCTTTTTTTAAGTTCCATTGGTGATTAGGCATAAAGGTGTTGCTTGTTGAGTGATTTTGTAATGTAATTTGTATAACTAAATGATCTGATCCTAGTGTATCATCTACAGTTCGCCAATTTAAAGACAGTGCGATATCAGGACTACAAATTGAAACATCTACAGCTGAATTTCTTTGACCGAAATTTGCAAGACGCGTATGAGAGCCATCATTCAATATTACCATATTGTTGTTTTCAATTGCATCCAACAAATTTTGACCTTGAACATCAGTAAAGTTGTTATCCCATGCAATGTTATGAACATTAAAATCACCTCCCACTAGACATGGGCTGTTTACGCTTTTTAGAAATTTTTCCCAGTCACTTGAATCAATATTTGCATTTGGCTTAACATATACAGAGTATAGATTAATTGTACAGTTTTTATTTATAGAGGCTTTGACAGAAACACACATAACATTATTAATTTTATAAAAATCAGAGTTAACTTTATACTGTATAGAGTTATGTAATAGAATACATACACCTCCATAACCATCTAATCTGTCTTCCCTAAAAATGTTGTACTTAGAGAATTTTGTATGAAAACCTGGCTTAAGCCACGTTTCACTAATAATCGCAATTTTTATGTTATTTTGAAATAAATAATATTCTAAGTTACCCTTATTTGAATTAAGAGACCTCGCATTCCATTGTAATATCTCTATGCTATCCATTTTATGTTTTTTAAGATAGACTCGATTTGACTTTTAAGAACTGAATCCAATCTGTCATTTGTAATTTGATTCGACTTTAATATTTCTAACACATCCGACACTATTTTAGTAGACAGTAGTACATTTTTTTCTGGATCGTAAAAAATAGGTTTGTTACTGTTATTTAGACATACTCCATTACCAGAGTTATCAGAGGGATTGCGAATAATTTCATTGTATTCCTCAAAATTAAAGTTTTTCTCAATTGTCATTGGTCTTTTCCGTTTATTTCTATTTTCATCAAGAAGTGGAAAGTTATTATTATTTATGGGAGGAACAGGCAAAGTTACTACACCCGCGTAAGAATTGTTCTGAACAATTTTAGCATCCTTGTAAGAAATGTTTTCTGTTGCCATTAATTGCTTTATTGCTCGCTGTTTTTTATATTCGGGACAAATTTTATGATCCGTCGCATTATGCGAACCTTTACAGAAAATACACGCAAGTGGTGTAAAGCTTTAACACTTATCAGAATGATGATTATCCCCACATTTTTTGCATCTTATTTCCGAACGACATTGTTTACTAACATGACCGTATCTTAAACAATTAAAACATTGTATTACTCTTTGAACATAAGGTTCCACCGCGCCCGCAACCTTGCATATGGCTACTTGAGATGGAAGTTTTTGACCTCTAAAGGTTACCATAATCGTACTGGTAGGAAGGTACTTATCTGAATCAATTTTTTTAGTAAATCTCTTTACCGATAGAACTTCAATTATTTCACCAAAAACAGGAGAAATGAGTTCCAAAAGTTCTTTTTCTGATAAACTGGTGTCTACGTACTTAATGATCCCAATTCTACGTAATTTAAATTGTGGGATATACGCTTTTATACTTCTTTCATGTAGAACTTTTGAGTTTAGTAAGTGATTGGCAGATAAATAGGATCTTAACATTACTTTTATTCTATTTTTACCAGCAATTGAGATAGATTCAATATTTTTGTTTATTTCTTTGTGATTTATTGATAATAATTTACCAATGGACATTGGATGGAGTTTACCTATACTTTCCTGTCCTTCTAGAAAAACCTCATATGGACCTGAATCTTTTACGTCGTATTTATCAATGATGACATTGTTGACTTTAGCTGTATCTTCGTTAGTTTCTTGCGTTTTTGCATTTACAGCCCAAGGACTGTTGCTATTTTGAGTATTCACATTTATGTTTGGACTATTTGTTTCCAATACTTTACGTATTGTACCTGTACGAATTGAAGTTGTCGTCGAGGAAAAACTGCTGTTTACCGTACGCTTTTTGTCCTTTTTTATCACTTTTTCTGATTCCCGTTGCGGCTTAGGCACCGATGTAGGCCGATCTTTTACGCTAACATCGCAATCCATGTTATAATTTTCATTATTTTCCGTATTATACACTAAATTTAACGCGGAATTAATATCACTTCCTAAAGTATTTGATTCCGGCTTGTCCGGAGGCTCACAATCAGTTATTGAAAACATTTGAATTCCGTTAAAAACTTCGAAACAATCGCACTGCAGAGAAACTCGACTACACTCTACACACGAACTATCCGAACTCCATGTTTCATTCTTATAAAATTAATATTCACCATGGCTTACTACAAACAGATTTTGAAAAGAGACTTGTGCATTGTGAATGGCTGCTTTTACGGTTACATCAAGATGAATTTTTTTTAGATCATGTACTTTTCACAGATGAAGCAACATTTAGTAGTAGGAATTATGAACAGAAAAAATGTGCACTACTATGACACAAGAAACCCTCATTTTGTGCAGCCCGTTTTATATCAAAACAAATGGAGTGTTAACACTTGGGGAGGCATTTTAGGAAACATCGTGGTAGGCCCTTGTTTCTTTTAAAATACTCTAAATTGTGAAATTTACAGAAACTTCTTACAAAATAATTTACCAGTAATAGTAGAAGGTCTTCCAGATAATTTCATGGACAGATTGTGGTATCAACATGATGGTGCACCCGCACATTACGGTACTGCTGCAAAAGTGTTTACTAATAGGTGGATTGGGAAAGAAGTTCCAGTAAACTGGCCAGCGCGATCACCAGATCTTACCCGTTGTGACTTTTTTCTGAGGCCTACAATAAAGAACATAGTTTATATGGCCCTACCTCCTACAACGGCAGAAGATATCCAGCAACGTATAAGAAATGCTTTTCTTCAGTTGAACGAGGACAATATGGCTGAAAGCCTACCGCAGTCCATACAGAGACAGTTGGGAATATCCATAGAACAGAATGAAAACATATTTGAGCATATTTTGAATTATTTTATGATTAAAAAATTTAATTTAATTTAATAATAATTTTATATCACGTACGGTTGTTTTAATTTTTTAAGTAATTTAAACAATTTACATAAAAATAGCGAATGTGCAGAGGTAAATGGCTTAATCTTTATAAAATTATTAAAATATTTTCCATAAAAAAGGTAAAAATCTCCGAAAATACTGGAGATTAGTTGTACATATTTGGTACCATTTTGAAGGTAATTTCACAAGGAATTTGCTGGCAATATCTAAAAATATAGCTTGCATTTAAAAAAATCTAAAAAAAAAGGGTTGAATTTCGGCAAATGTGCCGCGACATATTTAACACACTGTATAATTTTTACGGTACACCACTTTGAAACAGCATAAAGTTTCAGCCCCCCAAATTGATAACAAAAGAATAACGCTCGACACTACATCCGCTTACAATATAAACATTTTAAATCTCCAAAGCTGCAAATGTAAAAATTTTTGCAAAATTTATAATATTGCCAAAACTAATGACCGGAAGTCTACATAACGATATATCATTGCAAAGGTATTTTAGGTGGCTATCAAAATAATTACTAAAAAATATAACAAACTATTTAATATAAAAAAGTAGAAGCTGGCTGCGCAAATTTGTAACACCCTGTATATTTGTAAATAATTTTTGAAAATGCGTAGTATAAAACTATATACGTACAGGAAATCTCACTTTTCTATCTCTGGTAGTTTTCATGCTAAATTCCGCCGACACATTAATGGCGCACCCGGTACTATTCGTTGCAAGTCTAGTAAAAGTCGTAAGCATTACATCTTTTACTAAATACGTTGTTTTTAACATATGGCTTAGTTTCTTTAATCACAACAAATATAAATACAGTCGATTTACATATATGTTTTTAATTCATTCTTATAGTTATCTATTGTGATAGATATTTTGGTTGTAAAACTTTTAAAGCCACCTGGGGAAGCAAATAGTATTTGCGAAATATTGCGGGTTGAATTTGATCTTTTATTTAGGCAAAACATTTCACGCATTGACAGCATTCCCTAATAAAACATACCGAAACCCTTTTTTTCAAATGGCAAACGAAAAAACCTAACCCAATTAAATCTTCTGTAGTTCCTGGCGCTGCTCGTTTTACTTCAATTTTCATGGATTCATGTTTTCTATGAAACTATGGAAGTAAGCTGAGTTTTGTTCTTGCAACCAAGCTGTAGTGTCGGCAGAACTATGGCGATTTATTGACATAAAACATGAACGGTTTCAATAAGAAAACCATTAAGAGTTTCACAATACTTTGCACTATTAGTGGACCTATTATGTTAGTGGAAATTTGGAAGTTTGAACGGTAACATTTTCTCTTGATAAGATTTTTAGATGACTTGAACCAAGCTAAAAACTTCTTGAAACTTCTTCAAAATATTGGCAAAAATCTCTTCTTCGTTGCCTCTGTAGAGGTGTCATTGTAGGGATTTTGTTTGGTTCTCTTGTTAAGTAACCTTGTCTTTTCGGTGAAATGCAAACGGCTTCTGGCGAAACTTTTACTTGACGTTGATTTAAAAATCTATTAGCCAGTATTCGAAATTCTAGGCGCGGATTTTGTCGTTCTAAAGTCGTTAGATGTCTTTAGATTGTTTACAATAACTGTCGGTCTTCCGGAAACTCATCCATGGTTCATATCTCCCCCAATTTTTATCCACCTTTTTGTGTCATATACTGCATTTTGTCCGAGTTCAGTCAGTTGCACTAGCTTTTTAACATTTTAAGCACCTCTTCTATACAAATGTTCCACCAACTTTCTTTTAATAATAAATGCCGGGTACTTTCTAGACGAACAGGTATGCTGGTCTAAATTAACTGAAGTATACGTTATATTCTTCCATGCATACATTTTTTGATATTCACAGGTTTTGCTTTTTGGTTTGAAAACAGCTTTTTAATTGCAAAAATTGTTATTCCTAATAAAACAGGAGATGCGCACACTTGCCTAGATTTATTGACTTGTTGTTTTTCCCCACAAAAAAAATAAATGCACTTTCAAACCAGTACACTATATACGCTATATCGATATAGTTATTAAGTTAAAGTTAAGGCTAATAACTCCAAATAATCTTAGGCAGATGAAGGGGTCTGATTTTGATGAAAGTTCTTTATTGAAAATGTCGAATGTTCGTTCGTGGATTCGAACTTTATTGAACATTTTGAATAAAGAACTTTCATCAACAACAGGCCTTTTCATCTGCCTAAGATTATATGGAGTACATAGCGTTAACGCGATATTAATTATTAGTACTCCGTTACTGTCTTCTAAAGTTAAATCTAAGTTACCATAGTTAAATAAGTTTTTCTTAATAGACGTGCTAGCTAATAATAGTTTATAAAATCGCTGCATCAAAGGCAAATAAAACAGAAGAATAATTCTTCTGTTCTATTTGCCCGAAGATTCTGTGGCCTCCAGGTACTAATCTGTCCACAGATAAACAAATAAGCATTCAAGTTAGCAGAAGAGGTTTTACTGCTATACATAATAATATATATATATAATAATACCTAATGATCTCACGGTGCCTACAAAAAAGACCTTTAGAAATTTCCGCTCTTTTAATTATGACAGTTTTTATAGTGATCTTGTAAATTTACCATGGTTCTATATTTATGATCTGTTTGATATCAACACTAAAATTGAATTTTTTGTAGAAACATTACTTTATCTCATGGAAATGCATGCCCCGCTTTAAACAGTGAAATCCTTTAGGCCAAAAGTACTGATACTATAAAGACAATGATCGTGATGAGAGACGCAGCTTTCGAAAAAGCCAAAAGTTCTGGAACTACAACAGACTGGAATTACTACAGGCAACTGCGTAACTACACTACTTCGGCCATTCGTAGGGAAAAAAAGCCTACATCTCTTACAAATTTAAAAAGAAACAGTCTCGAGAACTTTGGGCTGAATTAAAAAATCTTAACATTTCAGGTAAGAGAAAAAGTAACATACCGGGGAGTTTGGCAAATCCGGATGAGATAAATAATTACTTCATTGACTCAGTCAATATTATTTACGATGAGATAATAACAGCCAACAACAAAAATCATTCTTTAGATCTCAACCGTTATTTCCAATCTAACGTAAAAGCTACCGTTGTTAGTTCATTATCATTTCGACCGACAGATGATAATGAATTGTTTAAAATAATTAATGGAATTAAATCCAATGCCGTTGGTGCCGACGGTCTAAATATTAAATTGATCAAGCTTTTCTGTCCAACGGTTGTTCCAATATTAACTTATTTGATAAACATTTGTATAGAACAGTCAGTTTTTCCTGACTACTTAATATTCTTCATTATATAGGTCTCTCAGATGATGCCGTTGAAATGATTAAAAGTTATTTGGCAAATAGGAAACAATTGGTTTTCTTGGATGATCGAGTGTCACATGCGCGAGAAGTAGGGTGTGGTGTGCCACAGGAATCAGTATTGGGCCCATTGCTGTATATAATTTATACCAACTACTTAAACGAGCAGCTACAGTATTGTCAAGGTCATTACTATGCTGATGACACCTTGCTTTATTTGGCATTTGATCCTGCGGATATTCATTTGGCTAATGCAAAGATTAATGACGATGTTGAAAAATTAGTCGCGTTGGCTGAACAACGTTATTTAAAAATTAACGCAAAAAAATCTTCAGTTAATTGTTTCTCCAGAAAAGCCCATGAGGCTTATGTAAATTTACTATCAGTGGAAATACGAGGGGAACAATTGCAAAGGCAAGATGTTGTGAAGGTCTTGGGTCTGACATTGCATATCGCTGAGATTTCGAACGCATATATATCTGCCGTGATCAGGAAGTCCTTTGGTCTACTGAAATTATTATATGGGAATAGGCATTATTTGGATACGGATTTAAGACTGCTCCTTACTAACTCATTAATTCTGTCTAGCTTTGATTATTGTGATGTTGTCTACGGTCCATGTCTGGATTACGTTTGCCGGCAGCGAATTCAATGCTTTCAGAACTCTTGCTTAAGGTTTGATTATGGAGTTCGTAAGTTTCAGCATATTACGAGCTCTTTATGTAGGTCTGGTTGGCTAAAAATGGAATATCGGCAAGCACTTCATATGGCATGTTTCTTTCATAAAGTGTTTCGAGAGAGAAGTCCACCTTACCTATACAACAAGATACGCTATCGTACCGATACCCATAATATTAATGTACGACATAGACACTTCATAGAAACTCGTAAATTTAAAACTGAGCTGTTTCGTCGTTGATTTAGTTATAATATTGCTAAAATTTATAATAGTTTGTCGTGCGAGTATAAACGGTTAGCGTTGCATGATTTTAAAATAAAAATTAAACACATGTTATTCCAACAGCAAAACCCTATTAGGTAGAAAATGATTTGTTTCTATTTAGTTTTGGCTGCAAATTGGCTGCATTTTGTTTATGTTGGTTTCATTTAGTTTATGTATTTACTGTTGCTAGACATCAAATACTTACTTATTACAATGTTACTGCTGCATATGGTTGAAATTGAAAACCAGCTGCTGGTTATACCAGCTGCTGACGTTTCGAGCATTTAATCCATTTTTGATGTGATATGCATTGTCTATTATGTGGAAATTGTTATATTGGGATTAATAAATTATTATTATTATTATTATTATTATTATTATTATTATTATTATTATACAATCTTAAACATATAATATCAAATTCACAATATATTAAAAACCAGAATATCACATTTAAAGAGATCTATTTGGATGGTAACCAAAATACGAGGGATGTCCGGTTACTAAGGTACAATCGTGAATTACAGACAGACTACTTTATTTATAGAAACCAACATACACTAAGTAAAAGCGTGACCTGTTGGCTACTTTTCAACATAATCGCCGTCAATTTTAAAGCACTTATCCCAGCGAGGCACAAGCTTCTGTATACCCCCTTCGTAAAAGGTGCGATCCAACTTTCTAGAATACTGCCGTATGTCGTCTTCAAATCTTTCGCTCGACAAATGAGCTTTCAATTACCTAAACAAATGAAAATCATAAGAAGCTAGGTCTGGACTATGGGAAGGATGGAGAATAACCTCCCATCTGACTTGAGGTGTACGGTTTTGCGTTGTCATGCAACAACCTGATTCTGTTCGTCAAACTTTGTTTCTGTCTAATGGTTTGCTGTAGTTTTTCCAGAGTTTGACAATAAATAACGCTGTTGATTGTCGTTTGCGGTGGTAAAAACTATATGAGCAAAATACCTTGAGTATCCCAGAACATAGTTGCCATTATGTTTTTGCAGACTCCTGAAATTTGATTTTCTTCGGTGTTGGAGATCTCGGATGTTTCTACGTCATTGAGTCTTTTTTGATTCGGGCGTATGGTGGTGCACCCACGTTTCGTCTGCTCTAACTGTAGACCTTAGAAATCCGCTTTTCTAATGATACCGCGTTCAAAGTCCGAGTGCCGCTCTCATTAGTTGCATTTTGTTTCCCGTATTTTAAACCGACGATCTTCTTGAATCAGCGACCGTAATTCATTCACATTCGTTTTCGTTGTTGATGGTTTTCTTCGTACACCTTCGGGATCATCGTTCATAGCTATGCGTCGATTTTTTAACTGTTTACAGCAAACACTAACTTGTTTTCGACTCGTGACGCCTTCTCCGTATGTCTGCAGTATTCTTTTTATGAATTTTGGTAGATTTTCATTATTTGCATGCAAAAAACGAGTGACCTCTCGCAGTTCAAACTTGGAGTATGTTTCGATCGGAACTGACATTGTGCGGCTGTCCCTACACACGTTGTACTGAACCTAAGGCAATGACAATAGCCACCTATGCAGCACATTTAATGCAGCACATTTACGCATCTAAAATGCGTGCAAGTTTCAACCTGTCGGTGTCACGGTGCAAACGTACCTTAGACATCTCTCGTAGTAAAAAAAAGTGTTTGCCAACCTTGTATATTTTTTAGAAATTATTTTTATTTTAGCATACATTATTGCGCTTTTCCCAAAGAAATTATATCGTTTAAAATATTAATCTCAAAACTTGGAAGCAAAAGTGCGTCTTTAATTTTGATGGACATTTTCCAATAATTATTAAAAATTTTAAAATTATAAAAGAAGATTACAGTAACGTGCCATTCTCTTTTAATTTGGACTACTTTGATTTAATTTATTGAATAATGTAATTTTGGACCTATAAGCAGAAAATTATGACAATTGGTTGTTAAGGAAGGATGTCTTATTAAAAGTTCCGCAACTTTCCAACCGCTATGCTGCTATGTTAGGTACTTCACTATTTCAATTAGGAATGGCTGAGCTTTTTACATAGTATGTAACGAAATGAGCGTTTATTACGATGGACTTAAGTCAAAGAGCTAAAGCATGTGAAGCGCTTGGGGTTACCTCCACCAAAAAAACAGTAAATTGGGGCCACATGTAAGATGATGGCGTCCGTATTTTGAAACTTCGAGAATGCTATTTTTATGATAATTTTGTGGAAGCTGGCAGGACAATATACATAATATTACGTTAGCGCCTTTTGTTCGTCAAATAATTCAAAAGTAAGGACAGTGACTATTATCCCAAATAGCGAAGAAGACAATACCAGACCCTACGTATGTAGCTAATATTGCCGTATTTTTTTTGAAAAAAATTGGATCAGTCATTCAAGTTTCCGGAAATTTGGATTTGCTTGAGCCTCTTAATGATCTATTAGAAGCTAAACTACATTTCAAGAAAGAAACTTATATGATGGTGTGATTTAAAGTAGTTTGGACAGCAAACAGATTTTACTCTTTTGCTATTTTGTAGCTGATATTGTATTGAATAAACTTGTTAATGAAACTCACTTAACACTTAACACGCATAAGCCTGCCCAATTTAAAATATGTATGTACATATTTGTACCTATTATACGTAAATAGATCGACGCAAAGGTTCTAGTTTTCTCATAAATATAAAGAATTATTTATTGATTTGACAGTTGAGGACGGTTTAGAAGATATGCATACAGTTTGTGAATGAAAAATTTAATAAAAAATATTGTATCACAATAACAACAGAACAGAAATACAGAACGTGGAATATAGAATCTAAGGTACAAAGGTGATAAGACCTTTTTTTGTGTAAAAGGACTATTATTAACAAAATATAATTAGAAATATTTTTAAATCATTGTAATATGTATATAAGGTTTTAGTATTAATTTTAATAACATTTAAAGGTAATACCACCAGTAAATAATTTACACAAATAAAGGGAAACGGTGGAAACCATAAATGTTTTAAGCTAACGGAGGATCACTTTATTAATCTATTAAGTTGTCTGTACTTGAAATCATAGCATTGCGATTTAATGAATCACATTGTATCAAGTGGACTATTTTGTGCTACCAAAATATATAAAAAAAAAACAGAAAACCACTCTGATCTATACGTCTAAGTATGCGACGAAAATATATACCTACAATATCTATAAAGGATTGAGTGAGCGACTGTTGGCCGAAAACTCGATCGAATATATTTCTGGAGGGCAGATGTGGTTGCCGGGTCTTTTACCAGGCGGTCCGACTTGGACGACTCAACAACGGTCCAGGGTATAAGTGTACATACATACTTACATAGGTGCAGCCGATCGACGTGTTCGTCGTTTCTTTTTCTTCAATTTTTTTCCTTTCCATCTTAATTCTTTTTAGTTCATATAAACCGTCGTTGTTTGTCGGCTGCTATATACCTAAAAGTATATCGAAACTGATGGCTGATTATAGACCCCTACAACAGTGCACATCACCTGCTGCAGACCGCCACATATTTACATTAATATGTGGTAAATTTCTCTTTTTCTGTAGGAATGATGGCATAAAACCTACCAAAACGCACAACGAGAGAGAAAATAGGATGATAATTGAGGTATCTCTGTAGTTACGCTTGTTGTAAAATATTGACAGGTTTTGTCTAAACAAGTGGTGTGATGGTGAAAATACGAAAGAAGTTATTCAGAGCGCTCCTTTGCATTTAATTATAGCTTAGAGGTATCTTGAATTTATGTGAGATGTAAAAAAATTTTGACGCAAAAAAAGAAAGATTTAACATATGTACATATCATTCGACTAACTATAGTCGCATGAAGTAATATGAAGTAGTTGTTCATCTTGTTACATTGATAACTTCAACTGATATTCCGAATATCATTAACCAGCTAAAGATATCAAATATTTCGTTATATTGCAATTGTGACATTCACAAGACGATGGCTAAAATGAAGGGGTTAGATACTTAGAATTTTTGTATAGCCGAGTTTTTTATTCGTAAAAAGCTTAAAAGCTAAAATTCTAAATGTTTCAACAGCACGCAGTACTGTAACGTATACTTAATATTGAAAATATTAACGTCTATTGCCAGGTTCATTGTCACAGAAAACATATCTCTATTTATTTACTAAGAAAACAGAAACTAAATTTCTGATAAGATTGTTTTTGTCTTCATTGTCGTCTTACTTACTTGCAATCCTGCATTGGATATTCTAGTCGCTAATACATAATGGCTTCCATTAGTTTATTCTGTGATAGTAGTTTAGCCTCTATCTGTTGATGTTCTCTAATTATTGAAAGATGGCAGTTAAAGCGTCACATTTTCATTTTCCACTTTATATTGGGTATAAATTTGCTTCTAATCAGACTATCTTAGAGCCTTCCAGTATACATATCTTGCAAATTTTCATTCATTGTTGGAATACAACTAATAACGCCACACCGATTCTTGGGACGTACATATGTAATAAAGCCCTCTAATACATCTAAGTTGTACAGTAATATCTTAATTGAATGTACACCTTCCGACAGAATTAATGTCGTCGTCTATAGCGCAGTGTTTATCAAAACTGCTCAAGTACGTCTTCGGTCGGCATCGGTTTCTGTAAGTAGGAGATTTATTGGGGTATTAGTATTTAAAACACCAGACAATTGTCTGGATTAGGTACGAGAATTGAAATTATGTCTTGAAAATATATACATATACCGATATAAATATATAAAAGGTTATCATACATAGGTTACTTTAATTTGCAGATGTCATTTTAAAATACTGTTAATACACAAAATTTAAATGCACCGGTAGAAAGCATCGTTTTTATTGCTTATTATATTATATATAAAGAACAATTAATAATAAACACGGACATTTGTTAGAAAACTCCTGCTACACACTAAATTAGAAAGACTATTAAGGTTACGAAATTTATTACACTTACACTAATTAGACACTGCCTTGCAGATATATGGATCATCATTCATCATTATTATTCGATTACATTAATTTTTTAAATATTTTATAAATTTATAGTTAATTTTTGTGTTTCTTTAACTTTTATTTTATTGTTGTCTCCAAGTAAGCATGTCCCTTTAAATAAATAATATAATGAAACCAAATATTGTTATTCTCTTCTTACCAACAACAATTTTATTACAATGGTAAATAGTTATTGGTAAAC
>ML218090.1:14049-29398 GCA_004785975.1 Popillia japonica
AAATCAGGGTAGGTGATCTCGCTCATAAAGTCACGGAATTAGCTTTGTATGATGTGTAATACCAAGAAATTTTACGTATGGTTTCCAGAGCAACCTCCTTTCTGAACCTCTACTTGTAAACGCATTTGTTTATGGGGTCAATAGACGCATGCAGACATCTTCAGGCGCTTACCGAGATGGTAATTTCCAAAGAATATTAAGAGTGCAGTGTCATCTGAGTATATTGATTGCCTAGCATATAATGAGATGATGAGTTCGAAACTTGTGTGGTTCTCTTAGACTTTTGGGTTGATAGTTCTCAACAGCAACCAAATTTGGATCTATTGTAAGACATCACATTTTAAACAACATGTGTTAGGCCGAGTTAAAAATCAACGCATAATCTAACAAAATTGCAGTGGTCGAATGTTGCAACCAAGGAATAGTACAAATTTTATCTGTAACACAACGAAGTTGAAAATCAACCAATAATTTGGGCAACTCAATCACCACGTTTATAGCGCATAATGACACGAGATGTACGAAATCCTGCTAATATTCAGTATGATGATGAGTAAACAATAGTATTACAACATGAATTGCACTTTCTGGTAACCACTTTAGATTAGTGTTACAGATGTCATTGAACGCTCAAAAAATTGGTGTTGATAGCTATACTACTCTATTAGTTGTAGAAGATGGCATTGAATTTGAATGAATTATTTGACTTTACCATTTAATATTTTTTTATTGTTATTGATTTCATAGATGGCAGCCAACACAGAACATTTCGAATGGAGTATCCCACATATCACATCTAAAAAGAAACTTTCCTAATTACCTAACGTGTTAAACTACCTGACACATTAGACTCGCTGTAATTAACAATAGCTATAATAGCTAAGCGCTTACATCACCTTTTAGACTGGTTGTTACAGCTTCCGTTAATTCAAATACGTGTTGATTACAAAACATTCTTTTTTTCGAAAATGTGCTTGTCTAACAATTCCAAGATATGTAGGTTACAAACGCAATACGTGAACTGTGCGTAGTATATTTCTGTCGAATCTTTGTTAGCAGAAAGAAACTTACTTGCGCATTGTAGAAACATCACTGCAAGAAGGCTACTTTGCCTTAAAAGTAGGCAAGTTTAAGTATTTTCCTGACAACAATACGATAACATACAATCTGTTTAAAGATTTTCTTCTGTGTGCGCGTTTAGTATTTTTACTTCACTGTCTGTATTCGTACGTATGTATACGTTGTCAATGACCCATAAACGATGCTGTGTAGATTATTGGAAAGTAAGAAAATATGTGTAACCTGTGTAAGTGTGTGAAGGTACATATATGTATATCCATACGCGTTGTAATTAAAGAAAAAAGTAAGTAGAACGGAACGTAGGAGGCTTATAAAGTACTATTTTTAATTATTTATTTTAATGAGCCTAACATTCTTGGCAATTTAATTAAAGTATTTATAGAAAATCTATTAACATCGATTTAAAAATATTTAGTTCATACCAATCGCCAGAAATTAATATGTCTAAATTGGAAAGGTTACCCATTTAATTATTTCCAAAACATTTTAATTAATTATTACTGAAGATGTGATGACTATAAATAAAAAATGGGAAAGTAAAGTACGATGTCAATACTTTCCGAGGCATGGCTTTGTCGTAAGTAATTACTCTATAAGCATTTCAATATCTCACTGCATTGGTACTAAATGGTACTAAATGCCTATAACATGGGTGATACACCACTAACAGTTGAAATCAAGTATGATAAATAATAGAATTAGCATTTGGATCAACTAATAGAAATAATTTTCTATACACTCTAAAGTAGAGAAAAGTAGTCGCTGTCGCGCTTAGACGTCCCGATTATTTTTTCTTCGAGCGTACATCTACTACTACATCAGTAAAATGTGAAGTCCAACTTCTATGGATCATTTCAACCTTTGCTTAGGTGTAATGTATAGTACTTACGCAAACTTGCAGGAGAAAAAGTTATAAAATAAATTAATCCGCAAAATTAATGCACCACTAGAAAGAACTTGATAAAGTTATAATATATGTATGTGCAGCCTTTAATAACTGAATTTTGCTTAATCTTTTTTATAAATCAGTAAATTAAAACTCCGAGAAGACAACGAACTAGCTATTAATCAATTCGTAGTCGAGTAATTTTTCGTATTATCTTACAAAATTCTCGAATAATGGTAGAAAACTTGCAAATGCCATGTACAGTTTAAAAGAAGAAGACGTTATTTTAAAATCGTGTTTTTTCGTTTAATTTTTACTATTGCCTGCAAAACTTTAAAAGAACAACAAATGAACCTCAAACAGCATAGAAGAAATTTCGCACTTTCAAATTGGGAAGAGAAAGCCGGAACTGGAGGTTATCCTAAAAAAATACAGGGTGTCCGCGATATACAAAGCATCCTTTTAAGGGATGATAGCTACAACGATTTAGAAACAAAAACATATAATACACCTTGGGTCTATCTGTAAGCGTAAACGAGAAAAAAAATTATTTCTAAAAAACCTTATTTGGTCAAACTGTACAAGAAAACTCATCCATATTGCTTCTTAAATAACCAAAAAACCATATCAAAAATTTAGGGTTGAAAATAACTGAAAACAACGATGAAAACGAATTATTTCATACTTTGAAATTGAAGCGTGGTGTCATTTGTCTGCCAACACACTGTACCCGTATGCAGTTAAAACAGCAGATGTATGCCAAGCATCATCTGTTTATACGACCTTGAACTTGAATCGTACGAAGTCAATAGTCATATGTTTTAAAATAAAGGTACCTTTGCGGTTTTTTTAATAATGTTATGACAATACAATCGATGTTATGTTGAAGTTAGAGTGAAAAGGGCGTATTTAATAGCAGCTTTCGATCGGTAAATGAAAATTTAAGTTAAGGGAAAGTCGCATTGAATGAAAATATGTATGTAATAATAGTGCAATTACTTGATGGCGCTTTAAGCTCTTTCGTAAAGGCTACTACAAAATTGAGTTCTTTTCTTTTGTTTGTGATAAATTGGTGGTCCTAAAAAGGACTTTTTTGAGAGACAGGAGAAAATGTATTACAGGAAAGGCTCGATGTGTTGCAACACACGCCTGCAATCGTCGCGTAAATCTTGCACGGATCAGCTGCCGGTGTACAGTATGCATCGAAGTTTGAGACATGAGAAATAATTTTTTTTCTCGTTTAGCTTACAGATAGACCCAAGGTGTATTATATGTTTTTGGTTCTAAATCGTTGTAGCTATCATCCCTTAAAAGCATGCTTTGTATTTCACGGACACCCTGTATACCTATTTATTTGCTTATTATGGCAACTTTTAATACGATTTTGCATAATAATGGAAGAACCCGCAACACACAGAAAGTTGTTTTCATTTCATCAGCATAGTCACCCTTTTGCTTGCCAAACCTTCATGTTATAAGAAAATTCTTAATTTAATTTTTAATTTTTAAACGCATTTCTACTAAAATTGGTTTTTATTGAATCACCAAACCTTTGAACCTTTTTTCTAAAATTAAATTCATATATATAATCAGTAATCTCGATAATCCATACATTCAAATTTTCACCGAAATTATTTATCGTATTAATATTTTGACTGGCTTTAGAATTTTGCACACGATGATGATCGGGATTGTCCCTTTCCATTTCTTAAAAGGTTATCTTTTTTGAGCATGAGGGGCATGCGAGGATTTTCATTCCACGGACGTTATTAATATTGTGTAAATTTTATGCCTTGTTCTACTTATAATTTCACAACAAGGCAGTTCTACAATTTAAAAAGCTTTAAATGGCAAAACCAATAAATGCAGCGGCCCGAAAATTAAAGGAAGGCCGAAAATGGAAACAGACCCAGAATAACAGAACTGGACAACGGTAACAATGGTATGAGAAACGGAAAGTCTCCTGTGGTAGATAAAATACATATTTTTAGGCCAAATCAAACACTTCGGCCCTGAGACAAAAAGCTCTTAGGATTCCACAATAACTGTAGGTTTGCTTATAAAACCCCAAAACAATGGCACAAATCAAAAATAATCGACCTAGAGATGCTGAGCAGCTACCGCCCGATATCCCTGTTATGCTACCTGTTCACACGGTACGAACTCCCCAGGAGTCATATTTCAGATCAGGAATCTTTAGTATGGAGCTCAACTATGTATATACATACGTTCACTAGAAGGGACGTAATAAAACGAATTCTTGGCGCCAGAGTTTGTGAATGCATGTCAACATATGCCCGAATTGATAAAGAAGAAAGTGTCTGTTCTGAGAAGTCTGTTCTGTGAAGTTGTCTTCCTCATGGAAGAAGCAGCTTAACTGTGTAGTATCAAATCTTGAACAATGAATTTTGCAGTCCACAATACATTTTCAACAGTTTCTCTTGGTATGTTAAAAATGACTTCAATTCTTCAGTTTGTTCTTAGAATTAAATTCCAATGCTGTATTTTGGATACTCTGTACTCGGAAGCTAACGTCGAAACAAAAAACAAACAAATGTTCATTCAACTTTGAATTGTTTCAATGGTCATATAGACATATGTACGTACATACATACATATGTCTAATTTTGAAAAAATGTTCCAAATATTACGAAACGTATTTGTAAAGATAGCGTGCTTTTAGACAAATGAAATTCATATTTAAGCAAACCTAATGCTTCAACAATTAAGTTGCGGTCACCTGCAAACAACAATTATAGCAATGATCCACTACATTTTATCGTAACAATAAACAGAATCATTAAGCATCTCCGTCTACTAATAAAACATGTAACTTTGACAAATTCAGCTAAATCAAATGAAAACATTCCAGAACCAAGGAAAATAATTAAGGCGCAAAACACCAAAAAAGGAGAAGCGCGTCAAAATCACCACACTTCAGCTTATAAATCCTTCCGCTTCTATTACCACTATTAAAACTTGTTCTCAACACACCGAACTTATTTCTCATCTCTCTCGCTCTATATACATTATGTTGCCGTCTCTCGTATTGCTGCGAAGTCCTGACCGTTCGTTCGTTTCGAACTCTTCTAAGCCAGGCAACCTTCCAGTCAGCCACACGCAGCTTTCCTAGCCTTTCGCTTGACACGCTAGAGGTCGTATTGATCTTCAGCAGCAAGTCTCGTAGTTCTCCTCTTCCTTTTAGTATCACAGGCAATACGGCATATCCTCCTCTATTACCTTATATAACATTACCTATACAGCTATTAGCTAAATTCTTTGTACATTTTCATATAGATAAACTGGTTTCTAAATACGATAAAAATTTGTGATCTTCTGAAGTGAATTATTTTTTCAACATTCAGCATATATAAAGAAGCCTAGTTTTATGATGAGAGTTTTATTCAACGTTCGCAATTAGAACGTCAAGTTTGCAGGACGCAGAGGCATTACAGTTACAGTTATGTACGTCGTTTACTAATTACTAATTTCCGTTTTCATTCGATGTGAGCACACGATATAAGGAATTTGTGAAAGTGTAATATTAGAAGTCGAAATAAATAAGATTTTCAGAAATATTAAACATCTTTAAACAAAGACACCTAACTGACGAATTAAATGTAGCAATGAAAAGGCAGCATTATGAAAACCTGTTGGTCAATAGAATTGTGGATAATATCGCGTATCTCAAGAAAAACATACAACGCCTCACTTTGGTGATAACCTTTCACAAAAACCAGTTTCCGGGCGAATTGTTTTGCTAACAAGATGTTCTTCTTTTAGACCAATTCGGATTCAGCAGTCTTCGACAAACAGAAAATATGCCAAAATTGATGGATGCTTTGCAGAAATAAATGATTTTATGTTAGTCATTAATTGTTATATCCAAAGCAGTACTCGTAGGTTTGAGTGTTAGCAATTTGATCAAAGCAAACAACTTCTTTGGTGTTTCAAGAATATGTGCTTTTAGTTAAGATGTCCACCAATGGTCTGGTGCGCAGTCTGGGAAATTACTTAAACAGAATGGCCCTCATATTTCTAAAAGTCCTGAATTGATCTAACATGAATGACAAATTGCCTTCAGATTGTGAGTTATCTGAATCTGAATTCTGTTCGCAGAAAATTGCTTTCAGACGCCGAGATGGACCGCATAAATTATTGCTATACAACTGGGTTTATTATAAGTAGAGGTTGTTATTGAAAAGAAGAATGCGTTACGACAAAACAATAAGGACATCTTTTATGGTCCATAGTTATATGAATATGGTAAGTGTTTGGAATTAGATTTAAGAACCTGCATCATTACATTGCGATCTGTACGAAGCTTGTCATGCACTTGTTACATAAATCAAGTCATTATAAGTCATTCAGCGTTTTCAATTGTATCGCGCTAGCGAAAGTAAACTGCAGTGTGTAACTTCACAATGTGGTAGGTCTATAAGTGACCCAGCAAAATCAGAAAGGCCAAGAATTACTGATGTTGCAGAGGTTCTTCAGGACATGGTCAGAGGTAATGCACTAGCAATCAGTAGTGCAAACGCGATATCCAATGCATACCACCATTTGGAAAATTTTACGTACAATTCTAAAACTGTATTCATATAACTGAAAATGATGGTTGAGTTAAAGAAGGAAGATTTGGCTACCAGGTACGATTTGTCTTTGCGAAAAATAGCGCAAGAGGGAAACCGAACCTGAATGGTCATTATATTTATGGACAGATGTAGCAGATGGAATCAATACTTCAAACTCTAAAATCTGGTCTGCAGAAAATCAACAATAAATCGTTCAAGAAAATCTTCAAGACAAGAAAGGCATCGCTTTGTACGGTTTTACAAGTGATTGCATCATTGATTCGTATTTCTGTGAAGAAATGCAGAATGAAGGAGCCGTATCTGTAACTGTAAACGGTAAACGATGCTTGTAAATGTTAAGAGATTGTTGTACCACACACACACAACTGCAAAATGAGCACTACGAAATTGGAAACATTATTTTTGTGCAGAATGGAGCACTCTCGCAAATTCATGACCACCAAGGGCATCTGTTCTTAACCCAGCGGATTACGGTCTGCGATGATATTTAAAAAGTTTAGTGTTTAGAAGACGATTAACAACGTTACAAGAATTAAAAGACAATACCAAGCAAATTGGTGCAATTCAACCAGAAATATTACGGAATGCTATATACTATTTGGAGGAAAGGTTGGTAATCTTACAACAACAAAATAGAGGCCATATTATTATTATTTATACTACAATCCATTTCGCTCAGAAACTTTTAGCATATCTGTATTCACCTAAAGTCAAAAGAAAAGTTGTATTACGAACGATGGAATGGCGATCAATAGCGTGATAGCTTAAATGTAATATGAACTGATTGGCGTAAAACAGATTACACCGTTTACAAAATTGCTACACATTACAAACGAAAAAACCCGTATTATCCTATTGGATTTTTTTCTGTTGCCACAGTATTATGAAAGTTAAAGCTTTCCACGAAAAGAAAAATAAGCTATATTACTACCTAACTATCTTAATAATACGTACTTTGTAAATTTATTGTCAACAAACAAAGGCAAAGGTTTTCATCTTAATACGATGAAAAGGACCAAAGAATAACAAATAAAATACCGTTGATATCCAGGTAATTCAGAGAATAAGAACGAGATTGTGCGCGTATATATTTCGAAATAATAAAGTTATAATAATTCAGATCGGCGACGCCACCGAAGCCGGGGCTGTAGTCTCATAGTGCAGTGCCGGTTTCTTGCCGACTTCTTTTGCCGTAAATAAGTAATAGTTTCGATTCCCAGTGGCGATACGCAAGACTGAAGAAAACAGGACAATTATTTATCTCGTAATTGCGAGCGGCTAGCTGCTTGGAAGACAACGAAATAGATTTCCTAAGGTGTGGTCGTCCGTATGTTATGCGTTATGTTATCCAGTAGATCGTATGCTTATGTACTGCAGCGAATGTTTCTTTCTATAAAGTGCTTTAGAAGCATACAGAAGTCAACTTAAAATTCAAATGGAAGAAGATGAAATAGCAGGAGATGATAATATCGCTATAAAATGTGTGTCGTAGACAATAATTGCTGCTACCAACGCTACGATAAATTATTAGTTTATTTTTATGAAGACGCTAGATGATACCTAAAACATCTCTTTGATATATCTATGTTTCAGAGGAATCGCAAATACGCAAAAAACTTTCTGCCATTATACAATTAGTTCGTAAGCAGAACATTAATTGTGTTGGTATGTTATTCTCTTTATGCTGCTGAATTTGTTAGTATGATTATTAAACGAAAATAAAATGTTTGGCAGAGCTTTCCGCTTCGCTAGTGTATTAGTACTCGCAAGAAAATCATCACAGCCCCATCACCAAAACCATAATCACAGCAACAGCATACTCAAGAGCAACAAATCTACCACCCACCCGATTCAAATTAATTTCGGCAAACTGGTTAAATGACATCTATCAGCCCTGTTCTTGCTTATTTATCAGGTGCACTTCAAATTCGACGACTGTTTGCTTTTCCAAATTTTGTTAATTTCGTCAAGTGTGAGTAAGTTATATTTTTGGTATACTCCATTCGGACAGGAATCATGTTTCGCACAAGGCTCTTAACTTCGGAATTGCATTTTCAATAGTACTATCTTTTTTTGTATACTTCTGATCAGTCCAGTGCTTTTTCAAAAATTATCCGGTAATTTCATCAACAAAGAACTGTTGCCCCAGAAGAAGTTCGATTTGAACCTTTTAACTGTTTCCTTCTCACAAAACTATCTTTACTAAAAGTGCATAACTTAATCATTGTACTGACATCGTTTCGTTCCAATGTTGGCATATTACAATGTCAGTTAAGCGAGGAAGAAATTAAAATAATCTGTTGAGCTTGCAATCCATAATTTGGTCAATAAGCTATTATCAATGCATTACCTATATCATCTTGTTCCTCATTGGCCTAATTGCTCCCTCTATTAAAAAATGATGAACTTAATAAGGCAAAAAATATTGAAACAAAACAGGAAATCTGGTTTGGTGCATCGAAGCATTAGTTTGTCGGTATCGAAGGTCACTTAGAAAAGAAATCCAACAATGGGAGGTAAAGGAATGTCCATGGACTTTTAGCTTTAACCACCTTATTTAGCACCAGATACGTTATACTTTACACCCACGTCTTGCCTATTCTAGTCTCCTCTATTTCCACCACTGTCTTCGTTTTCACTTTTCTCTCATTTCGTCAAGATATGTATAAGTTATATTTTTGGCGTACTCATTTCAAGAGTTTGGACAACTTCCTTTATTTCTTAATTCCGTTTTTAATAGTTACTGAATAATTTTTTACATAGTTCTGACTACTCCAGTCTATAGTTGCTTTTTCGAAATTTTCGAGCCATTTCTCCTTCAAATAACTGTCATCCCCAGAAGAAGTTCGTATTGGACCTTCAACTATCTCTTTTGCACAAAACTATCTTTACTTCATAGCTTTATTAACATTGTATTCACTACAGCAATTTATTTGGATCGTTTTGTTGCTTAATTGCATTGCTAGTTAATTAATGGAGCAATTGAAATAAATCTGCGGAGGTGGCAATCCATAGCTTGGGCAATTGGATACTGCGCCAATACATTGCACCATCTTGTTTCTCATTGGACTAATTGTGCCCTATATTCAAAACTAGTTCTTGCTTTTAGAAATTTCTGAACATATCCAAAATATTTTGTATCATTAACACGTTCACTACAATACCAGTCACATGTAACTGGTAAGTTGCTTTTGGTTGTAACGGTACAAAAATTTTAAAAACTTTCCGTAGCTACGGGGCCGATAATGTAGGACCTATTTAAGATATTTTATTGTTAGAGGTGGCTATATGATTGTCTTTACCTGCACTATGTGATAGTTTACTTTTTTTTATACCAGATACAAAAGTCTGGTAACGTACTCTAGTGAAAATTATTACAAAAAACATCCTCAATTCAGCTCTACAACATTATAATACATCTCCAGAAAGAAACACTAACAAAATTATAAATTCTCGGGTGCATAGTAAAGAAATTTCTGCTGGGGAAGTGAATCAAAGTGACTGTGTGACTACTACATCTGTACTTATCGCTTCCCAACGATCATAACTCCTACTCTGATATGGAAACCATATCCCACGAAGAACAACAAGGTAGTGAATGTGAAGCAGTTAATATAGTTGGCGGCTAAGGAGAGGAAAACACTGTTCGTATCGGTAGTAATACTAGCGTTCACTAGTATTCGCTACCACTGGTAATTTTCTATAATTGTGAGTCTAACCTGGCCTGAAATATCAAGTTAATATTACTAACTGGCTACAGGATATTTCTAATATGCTTTCTAGAACGTTCTAGTACTAACGAGAATCTTTGACAGCTGAACATAAAAGGGACACAGATGTAGACACAAAATAAGGAATCGGGTTCGTTGTATCGAAACATTACTTTGGCAGTACCAAAAGTTAATGTAGGAAAGAAATTACAGGCCCTCGAAGGGGTCGATACTCAGTAAGATGTCCTGCTCTTCGGGAAAAAAATTATTTTAAAATTTTGTCTCTCTAAGTTGCTCTAGTACCAGTGAGTGATTAATTACGGTCAATGGTTAGTTGACGAATTGTACCTTTAGTGTCACAAAATCTACCTAATTTTCACTACGGTACCTTTTAAACTTCAAATTGAGAGCAATCATCATCAAACCCAAGGTAAACAAGTTCAAATTCAAATCAAATTCAACGAACATGTTCAAAATGACAATAAAAATTTGGAATAAATAACGAAATTGACGTCAGACGAACAGCAATGTCAAACCTATAAATTATTTTACCATTACTTTACGATGTTCTCCTATGTTAAAAACGAAGAAGCAGAGCAAAGATCTCACAATTTATACCAGTCGGTTACGTATACATACAATTCTCCAGGTCATAACGCTGTAGATGAAATATACACCGAGGTAAAGTTTGTCGCCGACCATTTATTGGTTCTTTCATTGAACTTACGTTATCCAGTATCAAAGTTGACGTTAAATAAGACAACCATTAGTGCAACTACCACAATTACTAGCTGGCAAAAGTAAATATAACCCGTACAGAATGCTGACTTCGGTAGTTAGAAAATATTTTTAACTATTCAGAATTAATAGCTCTATTTTCAAATTGTTGGTCTTCATTTTAAACGCATTGTCGGATTTGGTTGCAATTTGAAATTGAAGAAGTGTAGCCAAGTGACGTTTACCCTTAGACAGGCATTGCACATTGTGTTATTACATATTTTAAAAACATTAACATTAACTGCCAAGTACGTTAATGAAGTTTTCAAAGAATTTTTTAATAATACTGACGTGTATTTCTTTAGTTTTGCGGCTTGATGCGTGTTATCTGAGTGTTAGGAGGCGAAAATAATTTAGAGACAAAACATCTATACCAAAATTTGAGTACAAATAAAACTCAATTTCCCCATAAAACATGATATATTTATTGAGAAAGTAAAGAAAGTATATAGATCTAGTGTAAGCTATGGCAAATTACTTTGTACTAGTTCTAAAAATAAGTATAAAACAAATCCGTCACTTCATAAAATGGAAAAATTACGAAAGCTTTTCAATAAAGAAATATATTTCTTTGACATTTCATGTTATAATAATCGATTAACCTTCAATACTCCCCATAGATATACGTATATACGTCTACGCAAATCTGTATACATATAATTCCTACACTATATTCTACTAAATACGTCAGCTATCATGTCGACACAGAGTGATAATTGCACTTGTCGGTCGTCAGCCGCGAGCGGGTAGGCAGGTATGACGTAGGAGTGAAAAGTGAGGCGAATGACGTCACGGGAGCGGTTTTTCACGGATGCCGGGAAAGTGGGCGGCAAGCGGCGGAATGCTGGTGGGGCGGCTTTTGGGGTCGCCCTCCGCGGACGATACTAAAAAGAGAGACGTGGGAGGCATCTGTTAGGGAACGGATTGTGCCGCTCACTTCGCTTAATACGACAAAATCGGATATGCAAGTGAAAGAGGTTTACCGGGGCAAAGGAGACTATAGATTGTTGTCAGAATATTGGAACGCAAATAATGAAAAACATTTGATTAATTCAATATAATGCAGCTATAACAAAAATATTTGGATTTAATCATTTTGTTGCTTGCTTGATTCTGTTTGGTAGAAGAATTTGAGAAGAATAGGAGGAACAATAACTTATCAGAATGTCTAAATTAAGAGATGTTCAAAGATTATAACGAATGCTTCTATTACTGCAACCTCCCCAGCTATGAATCTGTTGTGCTTCCTAGATATTATAATTTGACAGACATTTTTATCTTCTCTAATTCCAAAATATCTATTACTTTGTAACAACATATTTTTCACTTTTTCGGTATTACTACCTACCTGTTTTAGATTACAGCAAACAGTTGTTATATCTCCACTGTATGGTCGATTAGATACTTCTCTACATTTTCAACTTGTCAATATTGTGCAACTAAAACTAAGTACATTTTTCGTGGAATTTACTTTGGTTACTCGTCTTCCTTCTTCTCCACTAACTTTTTTTGGTTTGCTGGATGAACATTCGAAGTATTTGCTAGAATTATTTTCTTTAATTCTTGTAAAGCATTTAGTTCGGCCACTAGCATGTGTAGCAATTTCAACCATTTAGAAAACTTGAAGCATGGTAATATCATATACACTGGAACAATTAATCAATCTGCTCCTGTTGTTTCAACAAAAAAGGCACTTCAGACAGACACACTAAAGCAATCACTGGAGGATTGAATCTAAAGCAAACAGAATATTAACGAAATGGTTGCAGGTTTTGGCGCCTCCATGGTCAATAAATAAAATTTTGCAATAGCTGCCTTGGCTAAACATTAACATTTAGATTAAAACTAAATAAATTTACGCCTCTATTTAAAAATTTCAGAAACAATACCATATCAACTTCTAAATTCACAGTAATAACGGCTCTCGGGTGTTGACTACATCGTAGTAATGTAAATATATACAGTACAAAAAAACAAACCAAGTACAACCAAGAATTCATAAATACAAAGAAGAGGAGCTAAGTACCTACTTGATGTTTTTGCCATTAATATAAAGGGTTTCTTCGGAAGTGAAATTTGGGCAAGGGAAGTCAAAAAGTCACGGTAATTTCACGCAACATTCACGATAGGAGTTAAACCATTTTGACTTTTTTTTGTGGCATGTAAAATGATTATCACCTCTAATGTGCTTGAAAAGTCAAATTACCGTAACCATCTCACTTATTTTATCCAAATTTCACTCCTGGGAGAGCGAATTGCGTTAGTGGGAAACAGTTGAGTTTGTAGGTCTTATTCTACTGTACTTTTTCTATTGTAGATAATTACACCACTATCTCGCAGATAAAATTCACTAAACTTTGCCATCTATACTGCAATTTTTGAATCACAACGACAGGAGGTAAATTGCGCTCTGTCAGATGAAATTAAAAATTTGTATGAAACTACAAATTTACACATTTTTGCGGTTTGAGATCTAATATAAAAAAAATATCAGTAACAATTTTTGCATGAGCAATTTGAATATAGCCTGTATAACCAGGAAGTCGCGGTAAGGTTGAAGAAATAAAGGAGCAGTATTCAGAGAAGAGCGAAACAGTGAACGAGAGAGTTGGAGAAGCACTTTGCTCTCGGCTTCTTATGATTTTCTGCGCTGTATGACTACAGTAAGCAGTGAGTTTCAGTGAAAAGGGTGGTAGCGAAGACGCACAAGCGCTAGGTGGATGGGAAAAAAGGGGTTCTTTAAGAGAGAAGGTATTTGTAGAGGGTAAGACGAACGCTCAGATTAACTTGATGCAAGCTCCCAACATACTTTCACAGGTCGCGATTACACTCAGCCATCGAACGGCGAATGGAGGTGCTTCCGCATTGAGAGGTATTTCAATGTTTTTCATTGTTTGTATTATACAAAAAACTTTGCTGGATGTTATGCAGTGGAAGGTTATATTTTTAGATTTCATGCAAATATTTTTTACACATATACATCAGGTGTATTAATCTGTGTTTATTAAGTTAGCAGTTACCAACAAGTAGTTTTCTGACATTTTCTACATGCGATTTAGTGATTTATCCTCTATTAGCAGTATTTAACTTTCATCATTGTAGAGCACGTTTTGTAAATATATGTTTTAACTGCAAAATTAACATATATATACAAGTTTATATATAAAATATTCGTGTTTATGAAGTAATTAATGTACATGTCTTCAAATATTTTTCGTCTCATGAAACATTATGTAAATCATCTGAGTCTACGTAGACGCCGAGATAACTTTTATTAATTATAAGGTTGCATAGCACCCGCAATTTGTATTTTAAATAAGTTCAAAGTAATTGCCATTTACAATAATGTACTTACCTATTATCTCCTTCCATAGTTTAAAAGTGTTCAACCAGCTGTCTTTAGGGACACTATCAAAAATATCAATCTGTTCTTCTGACTGGAACCTTTTCTATCTCAAATGTTTTTTGAGCTTAAATATAATTTTGATTTGTTTTCCGCTAAATACTGAGCAGTTGGCTACCAAACCAAAAATACTGTGTTCATAACTTTCTTCATTGCTGTTTTTTCACCACCGCAGGCGTTTTCTCATTTTTATGTGTGGCTTTCTTGGCGAGTGGAAACATCAAGAATCGGTATGTACGTTTCACCGCCAGTAACAATTTTAGAAATAATATGATGGCCTCCAGCATTCAATATATCTAGAGTTTCTTGGTAAATTTTAACATGTTTTTCCATTTGTAAATCTATCAGATGACGGGGTACAAACCGAGTTACAACCTTTTTCGAATGTAAACGATCGTGCAATATTGATCTGATTGGACACTTATCATGCATGGGTAATGCAGTGGTCCTCTTGCACCATCTTCTTCGCCGCAGCAACGTTTAATAGCAGCTAAAGGAAGGCCAGTTCCACACATTCAAACGCGCTCATGGCTTTTTTGGAATCATGGTAAATCATAATGCGAAAATTCTCTTGTGATAATTTCATTTGGATACCAATATTTAGAGATCGATGCCTGGATAGAGATATCAGAAAGAATAATACAAATTTCAACAGGTATCAAACAGAATCTTCAATTCTGGACTGCTTGAGGAGGGTTCTTGTACCCTGTAAATGGCAGGAACTAACAGAGAACAGTTGAAAACATCGTAGTAGTTTGTTACCAAACATACTGAAATACTTTCTGTAATTACTGGGAAAGGAACGATGGAGAACCAATGCTACAAAACTTATTATACATACATATACTGATCGACTGAAGTTAAAGTTAAATGTATACGGCAACCATAATACACACAC
>ML218091.1:0-17166 GCA_004785975.1 Popillia japonica
CCCAATCTTGTCTCGACAATATCTTTCTACTTGAAGCAGGACGTAATTGCCAAGTTTGTGTAAATAGTGTTGTTATAAATTCGACTGTTTTTTCAGATCATACAAATCAAATTGTTTCTTTGCTTTTGAGCAATGTGAAAAATGCGCAACAATATAAACTGTTACGCATATTTATTGAAAATAATATAAATAAGTTCTTACGTGAAATATCCGAAGAAGATTGGTCGGAAGTGTATAGGAACAATAGAGACACTAATGATATTTTTTTGTCTGGGTTTCTTAGATATTTTAATACCCATTTTCCAGTAAAGAAAATTCCAATCAAATCTGCCGGCTGTTGGAAACCGTCTAACGAAATTTTAAATCTTCGAAATACAGTTAGTTCGTTGCAGTTAATAAGCACCCGTAACACAGACTATAAAGATACCTATACGTTTTATAAGACCATATATGATCAGGCAATTATTGAATCGAAGCGCCGCTACTATGATCATCAGCTACTATCGGCAGTAAATCCAAGTAGAGATATTTGTTCGCTCTCATACTGGCGGGGCTACTGGTTACATCCATCCTACTTGTTCTGACTTGAGAAACCTTGCTGATCGCTTTAACCATACTTTCTTAACCACAGATAAAGTCACTACTGATACGCAATACTCTGATTTTAATTTAAATACAAGTAAGAACCCCTATTCCTTTTTCTTTCAGCCAACAGATATAAATGAATTATCAGCTATAGCATAATAGCTAAATCTTTGAAGAACTGCAGATCGTCGGGTGTCGATGGTATACCTAGTTTGCTTTGTAAAAAATGCTATCCCAGTTTCGTAGAACCTATTAGCATACATTATAAATGATTCTTTTTCAACTTGAATTTTTCCGGACTTACTTAAACAAGCCGTGGTTATTCCAATCTACAAGTATGGGGATGTAGACAATTTGAAAAACTACAGACCCATTAGCCTATTAACAAGTTTTTCTAAATTATTTAAAAGAGTGGCGTACAGCCGATTGTTAGGGTTTCTTAATAAGTTTAACATCATAAACAAAAATCAGCATGGTTTCATGGTTCAAGGGCAAAAATACGGAAACTGCACTCTTTGAAATAACAAACAAAATATTAACCGCTTTGGAAAACAAGCAAATAACCTATGGTTACCTATTAGATTTGTCTAAAGCATTTGACAGCATAGATCATTCAATACTTTTATCCAAGCTTGAGCACTATGGAATAAGAGGTAATAATAATAAAGCTTGGTTCTCCTCATATTTAAATAATCGCCAACAAAAAGTGCATGTTAGAATTAAAAATAAGGCTGCTTTTTCAGATAACATGATAATAACTAAAGGTGTACCACAAGGAAGCATATTAGGTGCTTTACTTTTCATGGTTTATTTTAATGATATTTACAATCTAAAGCCCACCTCTGCTATAAATAACTTTCTAACAATAAATTACGCGGACGATACTACTTTTTTAATAACTGGAGGTACACTAGATGAAGCTATCGATCTAGGCAGCACTTATCTAAACACAATTGAGGATTGGTTAATGACTAGCAATCTTAAAATTAACCATGATAAGTCAAATGTAATATTCTTCAAATGCAACAAATTCCAAACCTTTCCAGAAGTCGTGAATCTTAATAACTGCGAGTATCCAGTTCGCACTTCCGTTAGGCTGCTAGGCCTTACAGTCGACGAAACCTTAAAATGGAAAGACCACGCCAATGTAGTATGTAAAAAGCTAAGTAGTTACTGCCTTGCAATACGTCGACTTAGAGATATAGTAAGTTCACATGTCCTTCGCATTATGTATTATGGTTGCTGCTACTCTGCATCTTGTTGCGTTATAAAAGTACCACAGACAATTAAAACGCAGCCGTTGTAAATTTTGTCCTCTAACTAGATACAACAAAACAAATATAGTGTGTAATAATTGTCATAAACATCTTTGTAAAACACACTTTACATACTTTTGTCCAAATTGTAAAACAAAAACAGTTTTTATAAATTATTTTTCTTAAGAATATTATTTGTTAATTTTGCACTAAATAAACAAGTACTGATTCACTAAAAATAGTACTGCAATACGACAAATATATCTTAGGATATGGAGCTTAGAAAGCCGCTGCACCTGTATCTGCCAATAAAAATCACAGAACGTCTTGACATTGTTCGTAATATCAATGTAGAGGTTTTCCATATTATCGGCAACAAAGCAGAATGAATCTGTCTCTTATCGAGTCTACGTGTTTATAAAATAGCAAATATTACCTCTTATACATAAAATTCTCATTACAGTTATAAAGAAACTCACGGGGAATAGTATGCCGATGACCGGAAAAAATGCTACGTAAAAATAACTAGTTAAGTTTACAGACTTTTTCAAGATCTACTACTGCTCAAACTAATTTTAACGTCAGGTACTTTTCAGACAATATGTCCATCTATTCCATGCACTGCACCGAAGATCAACAACTAAAAGAATAAATGAAAGACATCCATGCGGTCTAAACAGTATACGTAATGGAATTGATTGGAATACCGATGCAAAGTGAAACTCATTGCAGAAATGAAGAAAACTATAGTCCCCATGTATTTCAATAATTAATCGTGTGGTGATTTTTATATTATAATTTGTACTTTTTAGAACTCGTTGTTGAAAATTGTGCTTAATGCGTTACAGCTATAAACAATTTATTTGAAAAGTAGTACATATGACGATGATATGGCGTAGAAATATCACGCACGTCAATGTACATAGGCAACAATGAGTTAGGTCAAATTTGTATTATTGTTATTATTTATATTGGTATATAATATATATATTCATAAACAGTTTCTTTTTTAATACACCAGCATACAGCTGTATAACAGTACAAGTATTAATAGACAGATATATGTCATTGTTTGTTTGAGTGAAACGAATTACCTTATTGGATAAGATTATTAGTACTCAAACCGTGACCTTACATTGTTGTCTAATTCTATGACTACATATAATGTATGTACACTTTGTTGATTGTTAATAATTGTTAAAATATATGAACTTACATAATATCAATAGAATAGCAAATAACTTATTAAAAACATTAATTATTATATAACAATTGCGTTAATAACATTAGTTAATTATTAAGTAGCGTAAAGGGAGGCGTATATACATGAACTTATAAATTATTACAAAAGGCAACAAGCAGCTTTCACTCAGTCAAAGTAGAGCCAAACACATGTTTTAAATAGACTAATTGAATATTTAATAATAATAATAATAATATGGTTTATTTACTGTAATAAAAATTATAATAAAAGTCAAGTTGTACCTAATAAATATATAGAAACAGTGTGTACATATGACAAAGACAATTATACAAATAGTGATCAGACCAACAAGAGAAAAAATTTAAAAATTACATTTTAAAAATTCTTAAACTGATTGTGAGTAGAAGGCATTATTTATTAAGTGCTCCTTTAGCTTCTTGGTACATTGTCCAAATGGCAGCCGTTTTAGATAATCGGGGAGCTTGTTATAGAGTTTTGTGCCCCAGAAATCAGCGTATCTTTGTGTAGCCTGGATTCTGTGATAAGGTGGCTTAATGTCGTCCCTAGATCGGGTGTAGTAATTATGCGCATCGCCATTCAAGCATAACGCATTTCCGTGGCGTTGTCATATTTGACGCTGGCAAGTATATACATGCAAGGTAAAGTTAGTATTCCTTCATTAATAAACGCGTATTTGCATGTTTCCTCCTGTCTTCGTTTCTGCAGAATGAAAACACGTTTCGCTTCCGGAGCCAGTTCCCAGCATAGCAGACCATATAAAATGATGCTATGACAGTTGGCAAAGTACATGAGTCGTGCAGCTTGGTAAGTTCACACACTTTTAAGTTGTCGAATGCTGTAGATAGCAGGCGATAGCTTCTTTGTCAGTTCCCCCATCCCGCGAATTTTTAAATTGTTCGTCATTTCTCCTTTGCACAGAGAAAAATTCAAATATTGGGTTTTGCCGCAGTTTAGTTTTAGTTTGTTAGACATAAGCCACTTTTCTGTATCCACCATAATACTTGCTGCCTTGCTGGTTTATCTTTGATCACGAAAGATGTGTCGTCAGCGCACAGACAAACCGTTGTGACAGACAGATTTGTCTCCAGATCATTCATATATATATATAATGAAAAACAGTGATCCTATTATAGAGCCCTGGGGAACACCTCACTGTACAATTTCTATAGTGGATTTGCCCAGGATAGCTCAACGTATTGTTCTCTATTTGATAGATATGGGGAGAGCAAGTCGTGAGCAGTGTCTCGTACGCCATAATAGCACAGCTTGTCTAGCAGCAGCTGGTGATCCACCATATCAAATGCGCGGCTCAAATCACAACAGGTAAGTCGCACATGTTCCTGTGAGTCCAAGTATCACACCAAGTGTTTCTGACAATCCTGTTTCCGTAGATTTGTTTTTACGGAAACTATGCTGGAAATTGGCAATAAAGTTATTTTTTTCAAAGAAATCTATCGATCTGTCAATGATAACTTGTTCAAATATCCTTGATTGATCTGGTAGAATGGATATTGGACGATAACTCTGTATATCGGTATTATTTTACTTGTTTTAAATTCATCGGGAAAAATACCTTCGTCCAGATAACGGTTGATAATACTAATAATAGTGTAGTAGTTCAGTAACTTTGTTGAAATTCCATAGTGATCCATGGTGCTTTTTGTTTTAATTTTACCAATAATGTCATTGAACTCTAATTCGGCCGGAAGAAATAACAAGATTGACTGTTTGTTTTGTGAAGATAAAATTTCATTTTTGTAGTGTTCTTTTACATCTTCAGTGAATGCATCTTTATATACCAATGCATCTAAATTGTTCTTCATTTCCAGTATGTTGTGAGATAGTTTCGGTTTGTTTTGGTTTTCATTAATAATACCCTTTTTTACAGGAAAGCATTCATTCTAGGACAATTTCAATACGTAGAAGAAACTTGAGCACATTTCTTTACAAGATTTGTGCCGGAAAAACATTGGACAGTGATAAGTATTCATTTTCATTTTAAAATGATCTATATTTTTATCATTAAATATTCTGACGTGTTTTATTTTACTCTTGACAGGTTCTGGAACGTTATGGTATTCCAAAATTCGAGCTAGATGGTCAACAATATGAAGATTGATAACTGCTGTAATTCTAGTATGTTGTAAAGTGGTTAAATTCAAGGCAAAAGAACGAAACACATCTAACAGTATTTCCCTGTTATTCGATTTCACAGCAAAATTCACATTAAAATGGCCAGCTATAAAAACTTTACAACTAATTCTAAGATCAACATTTGCTAACAGTTCACTCAATACATTCATGAATGCATCAAAGTTCCCGTTTGGTGAGCGATAAATCGATAGCACAACAGTTCTTTCCTTTGGTAGCATGACTGCGGAAATTTCTACGTAAATCTCAATCGACATCTCATTAAATGTACAGAGCGACTAGTACTCAATGTCTTCCTTAAACAAAACCATTGTGCCGCCATGTTTATGGTTGATTCTACAAAAGGCGCTGGCAAGAGTGTATCATTGAATAACCAATGCTTTGATTGTAGCAGTACTTTGCCAATGCTCTGTTATACACGCAACCTCAATAGAATTATTATGCAACTCAGAGTTGATTAAGAAGTCAATTTTATTTGATATGCATTGCGTATTAATATTCATTACACTATTGTAATTGATTTCTTTGCTCGGTGTTTTTTAGAAAGAATTTATACCGTCTAACGGTTATATTTCTGGGCCATATATCAGTTTTTTGTGTATTTCGAATAAGATTTTATAATTAAAGCCAACCTTAAAAGGCTTATTTGTCGACATATTATGTTCGTGCTTTTTTATTTCTTCTATGTCAAAGTTTGTGTTCCGAAATTTATCTTTTAAAAAATTCGCATCAACTGCTTTTGTTTCATTTCATGCATTGTCAACATATAACCATGCTCGTTTATCAGCAGCAGCAAAATTGTTGGCAGCTTCTATCTTTGTGCCTTTTATAGTTGTTTCATTATTCTTACATTTGTTGACACTATTTGTCTTCTCCTTTTGATTTTGTGCGAATATATTTACTTTATTATTGTCTGACGTAAGCGGCACCTTCTTCATAACTCTGATCCCCTTAGTTTTCCCAGCATAAGTTGCTATCTATCGTATCTTTTTTCTTTTGATCAAGTTCAATGTTCTCGATAGGTTTTACAATGTTTTTTCTTTTCAACACTTTCTTGCCTGACCGGTTTTTATCAATTTCTACTTTTAGCGGATTTATGATAACTTACGTTAACATCTGAACTGCCTCATTTATTTAGATAGCTATGTAAGAATTTAAATCTCGTACCTGACCCGAATCGTACCTGACTACTTTTCCGTTTTCACTCCACTGTGTAAATTCCTGAACATTGATATTAAGACACTTTAGGTGATAGTTTTTCTCACACTTGTTTTTAAACGTAAGGTATTCTTCGTATCGCTGGAATTTTCTGTCACACCAACCGCACTTAACCGCCATTACCAAATTAAAATTCCATGGATTGCCAGTATATGCCGTTCGTATGTTTTTATACTGGTTAACAATTTATAGATTTAACCTTCTATATCAATCTAATGCTTTTGACAGTATATCACCCATTTAACCTACGAATAGTACAGACACAACTGTCAGATAGCTCTACCATAGTAACTGCAACTACTGCAACCAAAATTTCACACCCACTGATAATGATTAGAATAAATGTAGATAACATTAAAATACTATGGTACTGGCCAAGACTAATTCTCTTCTCCAACAGTTTCTGTCTAGTTACGAACATACATAGCATGTAAGAGTAATCGTATTTGCTATATCAATTAATTTAAATCAGAGGAAACTAACATAGAGATCGTCCGTGTTTACACGGAAACATAAACACAGATGTAACGCGAAACGTACTATCTTCTACATTTCGGCATTATTTATTAAGTTGAATTCGTTTCGTGGTTTCTCTACAAACAGTACAAATTAGTCATGCACAAAAATTAATTTGCCTCGAGGTAATTAAACTTGCAAAGGAGAAATTTGTGGAGACGAAGTGAGGTATGTTATAACTAATGCAGTTTATATGTTGCCTCCCATATAAAACTTTTCTCAGCATCACATGTAAGCATGCCATAATTAGTCAAGCGATTAGATGAAAATGTATAATTATACACCTTCTACGGGTATATACTAGCAATTGACACACATTGATAATAAAAGCATTTTAGCAACTCGAATCTTAATAAAATGTAGTCTTTATTTCGAAGACCCGTTTATGTAGATGTTCTAAATCACTCTGTTGATTGGCGGAAATACCGATTTTATAATGCCTCTCAGTCTGTTAGGCATTGATTTGACTAACTTACTCGTTACACTAGGGTTTATCGCTTCCCATTCTTCCAGCAGATGCTGTTTTAGCGTTTCTTTATTAGAAATCCGTTTAATGCTAAGATTAGATTTTAATATTGCCCACAAATGTTCAATGGGGTTAACGTCTGGTGACTGAGGGGGGGTTGTGAGTTGATTTTTGACATTATATAGAATACATTCCTTCGTTTTTTGAGCGCAGTGCTTTGGATCATTGTCCTGTTGAAAAATGAAGTTACCTTGTAGCTAACTTCTGCAGTTTTCTGCAGTAGCTTTCAATTTTTTTCAGTATATTAATATAATGAATGTGATCCATTTTGCCATCAATAAACTCTAATTTGCCAACACCACCCGCTGCCATGGATCCCCACACCATAATTGAACCATCTCCGTATTTTACAGTTGGTTGTAGATTTTCGCGATGAAACACTGTATCTGGTGCTCGCCACCCAAATTTTCGTCTGGAGGTGTCAAACAATTCAAATTTTGCCTCATCCGTCCAAATGACCGTATTCCAAAATTCGTCAGACTTGTAAGTGGTCGTTTCGATAAACCGCTTGCTGGCCGGATACTGTCGTGAGCAATTGTATGTTAGTATTGTATCTATGCCTGTACATATGTATAAACCAAGCATGCATAGTATCCATTCATTTTCCTCTTGATGGTCCAACCCTTAATTTAAGTCAACTGTAAGGCTAACGTTATTGTCAGCAAAAATTGCTCTATTCATCAGTAGTTCCAGGTTTCTTTGACTATAACTATTTTGGTTTTGTAACAAGAAAGTGTATACTATTATTCAAGTTAACTGAAAATTCTAAATGCTAAACTCTAAAGCAGTTGTGTAATCGTCAAATCCCAAATATTTGAAGAAACATCTCGTTCTGCAAGTGTAGTAAATTAACATGAACACGTATTTTGTCATCAGCATAATGTTTACTATGACTTGGCACCTCCCAGAAGGTTTTTATAAAGAATGAGTGAAGGTCCAGATTATATCAGATATCATTGGCAATTACAGAGTTAACTACTACTACGTAACAAATTATTATATGTATTTTTCTGAGTAGTAGTAGAGTACTTAACTATTTTTCGGATATTTTTCGCAATGTTAGATTAAATGTTCGATTAAAAATAAATTTATTTTTATACAAATTATAGTAGTTTGTAACTCTGGTAACTAAAGATAACGACGGCATTTTTTTGAAACCTCCAACGCCAAGGACAAGCAGTTAAAGAAAAATTTTAAAATCTATCTAAAAGAAACAAATTAATATTTGAAAATAATCCCGTTCAACGCATTGAATAAATTTTCCGTGCTGTCGATGGAGATAAAGGTTTTAGAATGTCCAGAATAGATACCATCTTTACAACTGCATCAGTTTTTTTTTATAAGCATCTGGCTAATTTCACTCTTAGTTGGATATCTCCGCTAAAAACAAAACAATTATGACGTGAGTGACCGGTTTAATGCTATTTCTATTCTTAGAAATGTTAGGTAAGAATGCAAGTCCTTATTTTGTATTTTTAACTCTAAAATCTATTTCTTTCTATTACTATTAGCAAATAAAGTTGATAACTGATTCTTCTTAGGTGAAGTCTATCAAGATATAAAACTAATTGCAAGAAATAAGTAAGTAGGAAATCAATTAATACACGATGTTCGAAATACCTTCGCCTATGTAAAAATAAGGTTCTATATTTTGCTGTGTAAATAGCAATCTGCTTTCCTGTAGCGTCACTTGCTAAAGGAGAAATTTAATAAGAGTGACAGTATAATCAATCATTTCTGTTGTGGTTAGATACCTGATACGTACCACAGTTAACACGAGGCATTTTAAAACATTGCATTAACATCACCGCATCTGAAAATAGTTTTGTTTTTCAATTATATTACTATTAAGAAATACAATACTAGTATTTTTACATGTTATTTGGATGCAGTGACTAACAATTCATAGTTAAAAATATAACAACGCTATTACCTATTGATTTCTTCAGTTCACATACTTTATAGAGCGGTGGTGTGTATGAGGTGGAAAACTTTATTGTTGGTGTTAATGCACTTGTGTAATCGGCCTAACTTTAAAGACAAGTACAGTAACATATTCCGTCCACGTATTCACAGTTTTGTCTAAACTAACACAAATTCTACATTTGATTGCATTATTCTGATAACTACGTTTGCGGTTTCGGTCCGAGTTACCCTCTGAGTAAGGCTATTCAATTAAACCACAGTGAACAAAGAAAAAAGTTTATACAACTCTATAAAGTTGTTCACAACTGCAGACTGCAGACAGTGTATGGCATATACATACTTTTTATATATGTATGTATATACATACATATATGTACATACTTTATACAGTTAGACAAGAAAAAAAAACTAAAGGCAAAAATACCTAATTACTGCCGTGCAACCATTTCCTGCTACATTATAAATATTTCGCATATTATAAATTTGCCGCCGTTTATTGTATTACTTCTGACAAAAATTGATGTTATTGTTTGCCACGTTGCTGTTGTGTATGCAGTGCCTAACAAACTTCTGTAAAAGGTAAATATTGTAGTATATTCCTAAGAATTGATATATGTACATATCTACATACAAAAATCACATTGTGTGGTATGTTTATACCTAGTTTCTTGAAATTTTAGCAGTTACGGCTTTGATTGTTGAAAAGCATAAATTTGTAGGTACTTGAAAATGAATAAGATTTCTTCAGATTCTGACAGTGAGGGTAAGTGTTGTTGAATGACATTGAAACAGTCGCCGCTAGTGAGAATGATATCCTAAGTATGCGTTTAATAATAAAGTAAAAAATGAAAGCGGCGACAATGCAAGAAATAATGATAATAATATCGAAACCATGCAGAACAAATATTTGGGAGGGGCAGTTGAAACCAAAGAACTTGTATCAAATATTACGAAAACTATAAAGAAGCAGAAAACATAAAAATATTGACAAGCACTAGCGTAAAGTTGAACCATGGTGTAAAATTTCTGGAAGAGAAACTACATAGTACTACCTATACTATTTGTTTAGTTATAATACTGTAGCTTCCATAATTCACTATCACCCACAGGACAACAGATAAAAAACCTCTAATGAGAAAAAACTAAGATAGCTTGGTTGTTTTGATAAGAGTAAACACTCTGTCGAAAGTCATAAGCAAAGGTGAGGATGACTGTGTCGGCAATTGATGCATCAATTTCCAAGCTTTCCAAATAGTTTAAATAGTGAATTTAATAATTTACCTGTAAAGCAAACCAGGTTTCAGCCAAAAATTAATTAGAATTTATTAAAGAAATTCAAAATATTCAGTTGCTGGAGGGCGAAATATTAATTTCATTTGATCTTGCTTCCCTTTTTCCTAGCCTACCGATTCCAGACACCTAGACATACCTGAAGGACTTGATTCAAAAGAATTTGAGCCAACAACGCGTCCAATAATATATTCCCCTAACTGACATGGGACCATGGGATATGGAGCAGAATATTTTTAAATTCAACGATAGTCTTTACGAACAGCGGGAAGGGACGGTAATAGGTATGAGTATGTGGTGCTGGGGTGATAATACACTGCAACTTGAAATTGATTGACAACTTACGTGAAAAGGTTACCCGACATAGCATTAGTCTCGGAAGACATTGTGAAGGATATCATCAATTGGAGAGTCATGGAACACTACATTGACCATTACTACACAAGCTACAATGTCACGAGGGACCAGCCGATCAGGCTAAACTCTGCTTCGTCAGGTCGATGGAATGTGGCAAACTTCAATGAAGAAGTTGTGGTTTTCGCAATAACCCAGAGAAAAGATGTTGTCGTGGAATACACCGAATCAGCGGAGGCAATCGCAAATACAACCATGACGCTTATAAGTCGGGTCTGGGATGCTTCTATGCTATAGAGACGACAGTTTGGCAACAACAAAAAATTCGCATATTGGTCGAACGACAAGATAATGACCCTCCAGAAGAGATATTTGGAGTAGATCGAGGGTAACAAGCGTGAGATGGTGATATCCAAACGCGGTAGAATTAAAATCTGAATATCTTAGGAACATCAGCAAACATATTAGAAATCTCCAGCTACAGAGGCAAGAAATACAAGTGGAAGACACTAACTTAGGATGTGAACAATGGCCCATAGGTACTGAGGTACAAACTGTTATGCGCAAGCTCTAGGTAAAAATACAGAATCGAGATCTCGAAGGAGATCAAATGGAAAGTTAGTCGACAAGTTGTTCGTATCCATCCTTAGCAGCCTTATTACTCGACGACTGGATCTGTTAGCACCATGTTCCTGTCAAGACACAAACGAAGGTAGGTACTTCACCGAAGTTTTGATAGATATAATGTTCGTATCTACAGTCATCTCGATGACTAGGAATTCTTCCCCTGGGTAGTAGAATGATCTCGGTCTCTTCTGTTGTAAGGACCAGACCGTGCTCGTTCAACTATCTGATCAGTCTCTTTATCAGCCCGATGAACCTTCTCTGGGGTACTACTTTTGAGGCGTGAGTGGTCAGCGCCTTAGCAGCTGTGTCTAGAAAAGAACGCGGTCTGTATGACGTAGCTGTCTTCGAGTTGCCCCTGTGTTTGCTTAGCAATACTAGATGCTGAGGTTTCCATCTCTTGCGAACAGTTTCTTCTGTAAGATAGCGCTTTCACATAGTCAAAAGCAAGCTCGTCTTACAGCATTGAGTATCTCCACAAGTATTGCGTCTAGTACAGCTCCGTTCTTATTGACTACTCATCTTTGCTATATTGCAGGATGTCATTCGATAGCTCGTTCACTACTTCCGCAGTACGATCTGGATGGATAGGGAACAACGTGCCGATGATATTCCACATTCGATCTCGGCCGGGATCTTGATTCGCTGTCTTTTTCGAGAGCTTACGCATAACAATTTGTACCTCAGTCTCTATGGGTCATTGTCTACGTGCTACCTTAGCTTCTCCACTTTGTACTTCCTGCTTCTATGGAAGGTACTTTTAAGATCTTTATTGATGCTCTTAATATATTCAGCTTTTAATTTCGTTGGGTTCGGTTTCGTCCCACTCTTGTAATTCTTGGTCTGAATTGTACGCATCTCTTCTGTACAGTCGCTATCTTGTTGTTCCACCAATATGCGGATTTTCTATTGTTATAAAACTGTCGTGTGACAGCGCTGCTCAACAGATTTATGGCTAACGCATATTACTGTATAGAAGTAAGACTTGAGCAGGTTACCTACGACAAGTCAAGGACAGGAAGTGAATAGATTCAGTACGAGAACGTTTTATAAATAGTAAAACAAGAGTTAACACTTATAATGAAACAAAGTCTATAAAACGAATGCTTAACCTCTAGTCCTTCCACATGAATTAAAGGTTCTGTGTAGATTTTGTCTGATATTTTAAACTTTGTTGTTTGAACCAGTACGTAATAAAATATAGTATGTGTGCAAAAGGAAATTAAAAGCACCTTAAAGGTAACCCAAACGGGAATAACTTTCTTTATTTATTAAGAAATAGGAGTACCTGTATGGATTTGAAACAGATTGGAATCAGTTCACTAGTTTATAGGTAAGTATATTAATGACAGCGAAAAGAACTTTATTTACATAAGTAGTTTTAAAATATATGTTAATTAAACACATTTAGATTTTCAAAATTCTTCAAGACTATGTTATCGCTCCGACCTGGAAAATGGATAGAAATGTTGATATACTTAATGTGTATGAGGAAATATCTAGTTCAAACGTTGACGAAATACAGATTTTTTATGTCAACGCAAAATTATATCAATTCGCGTGCCACAGAACATTACGGATGGATCATCCTTGACCATGTTCTTGACGTATACGTTATTAGTAGTCTGGGCTCATCATCGGGTTAGCGAGTTTGTGGGCAGCGCCATCGATACAGTCCAATGGCCTGGTGACCTAGTTTCTTCAAGTCAGCGGTCTTCACTTACTACACCTTTTCATGTAGCAGAAGACTTCCTTCTTGTAGCGCAACAGCCAATTCGGTGAAGAACCGTTCGCCAGATAACCAAAACATTATTGTTAGCGAACTGTGCACGTGTGATACTCGTATAAATTTTATTTCGATTTTATCGTCCAATAAATAAGCAAGTAAGCGGCATTATCAGTGTTTGTTTGTGTAGTAGTGCAGAGTATGGATATCTATTCTTTCTGGTAAGTACTTTAGTAACGTTAATATTATTATGCTTCCAAATGCCTCTTTCTTTATTAATTGTTTTTTTAATATTTACAAAACGTTCAGATTACAATAATTTATGCACTGGGTAAATATATTTAACGTAAAACGCAAAACAATTTAACAGAATCCATTCTGTCTGCAAATAAAGCAAACATTACTATGGAATTTCCTAGTGACAGGAAATGTAAAGATGACACTATTCGTTTGAGGTTGTTTTGACTTTCATAGTTTGTGGTTTGAAAGTATTTGCTGATCTAGAATAAGTACAAACTAACTAACACAAAATGTTAGAATACTTTCATTAAAGACATGCTTGAATTGTTTTCTTCAAATTACATTCTCTTGATGACGATCCTACTTATATCTCATGAGTTACAAAACTGTACTATATTGTGGTTACTGCTACTATTGCTACTATATTATTGCAAACAAGTGATAGGGCCAATTGCTTCTAATTATTTACTTACACGGAGAAGAATAAAAGCAATGTAGATAGCAAGAAAAATAGGGACATTTTCTTGTTTCCTGTTAGTTTAGTTTTTGGTCTAGCTGACAGAGGCTACCGTAAATTTAAGAAATGTTACTAGTGTACGACACGGGAATAAAGAAATAAAAGAAAAGAAACTACAAGCTCGACGTTTCGCTACTGACGTAGGTAGTTTCTTCAGGAGTGAAAGGTGGATAACGTAAGCCAGAAGATTACGGTAACTCGCCGTGTCTACTACGCTAGAGACGAAAACTTTCTGACTGAAAGATGAGTGAGATTATCAGAAGGTTACGATAATTCAGCTTATCAACCACCTCTTGACACGTCTAGTGACTGTAACCTTCTCACTTCCATTACCCACTTTCCATTCCTAAAGAAACGATATAATGGTGAAATGTTTTGTTTATTTTCTTGTATTTTTTTATTCTTGTGCTTTGTTTTGTTTTATTTTTTGTCTCTATATATGCATTTACACCACTATGACATGGCCTAAACTCGGAAGCCCTCATAAAATAACTGAACTCTTCAAATCCAAAGGTTAATTTTTATATGTAGATACTTTTTTTGCAGCTTGCTATGTATCAGTTGCAGTTCTGCCGAAGCAGCATTATCTTCAGACTTGTTTAACTAATAAAAATGTTATTTCGGTTCTATGTAGTTTATAACCTCGAAAAGATTGATAAGGAGTAATAATACCAGCAAGCAAATCATCAACTTATGTCCACTAACCTAGGATTTCACTTAAACGAATGTCAACAACAATTACTCCTTGATGAAATTGAAAATTTCGAGAAGATTCACCCAGAATCTACAGCTTTTGTACCAGGTCCAATTTTTTCCTTGGCGAATTGTTTCAAGAATAATTGGTTACTAGACGCGTGGTTATTACTTCTTTGCCAGCTTAAGTTTGTGAAAGCTGAGGAGTCATGTATTTATCATGTATTAGTCAAGCATTTTCTGAAATCCTTCTTAAGGAAACCAAAACTTTTCTTCTTCAAGTTACAAGAATCTTTCGTATGTAGTACAAATAATATACAATAGATCCGGTTGAAAGATCACTGACATTGGTATCCGATAAGTTAAAATCAGGCATTTCATTATTTATACGCAACCACCATACAAAGGAGATTGTTTTTTAGTAGATCGGTAAGCATCACCTGCCTTTTAGGATCCAACACAAGAATGAGTATTTAGAATAAGTAATAATATGTGTAAGGCGTATTTTATATTAAAAAATGACGTCATATTGACAAGTGACAACGTCGCTCACAAATTCAAGGCTTAGCAAAATAGTTTTCTACAAAATATTTAAAACCAAACCCTCTTGCTTGCTGTTGCTCTGGTGGAATTAAGCCGTTTTGAAATGTTTGCCCATTTCTACATTAAGTAAAACCTTAAAAAAAAAAAAAGTAAAAACTTAAGAAGAAACCTATATATAAACTCATACAACATTTGGCAACATGCAAGCTATAAAATCTACTAAAATACATTCAACATGTCCCCAGAAATCTCCACATACGCAAGAAAAGTTAATGATAAGTTCACGTAGGTTTTCGTTAGACATTTCGATTTAATCAATGAAGTTGCAATCTATGCCAACACGGTTTGCATGTTATCCAAACAATCCTTCGGATAATGTATGCGTTCCACGTAATTAGACCGTTTTCCGCGTAAGATAATCACACACAAATTCAGTAAACATGTTTTTCTTTCTCGATTAAAGCGGGATATAATGTAGATTGGTAGATAAAACCGGTTACTGTTTCTAGATCTAACTTTCGAAAAAAACCGGTTCAGTAAAAATATTTTTATAGGCATCATTATTTCCTTTATTTTGAAATTAAAATTTAAATGAGATGAAATGATCTCCTTTAACAAGATATACTTAAGATGCGTCTGCGTGTATATTATTTCTATCAACGGAGAAGGTATATTTATGTCATGCAACAGATCGTTGCGCTCATTTCATGTACTTGATTTTATCGCTGTATACATTCACATTATTTGTATTTATTGCCAGGTTGTTTTAAGGTTTAACTACCGGCCACACAAAATTTAATTATTCGCCTTTTAACAATAAAATGATTAATGCAATATTAACATGTGATACTTATGGTAAATCACCGGAGGAAAAGTAAAAGATTTAAATAAGATGTTTATTAAACAATTTGTTTGAAAAAAAAAATATATATACAGTGATCAAGTAATCCGTTCGTTAAATATGTACTGCAGATAAAAAAAATTAGCACGAATATAATTGGTTGCAAAATACTGTAGGTAGGTGTGTAGTCAAGGGCACCAACACTGCAAAATGTGAGTTAGTTGTGCTACTTAACCTGCTTAGCCATCACAGTAAAGCTTTAGTTCCAAATTATATTAACCCAATATGATTATGGTTTTCTATCCACTGTTTTGCTATTCTTTTACATTTTTTTCCAAAAACATACTTCTCAATCGTTCCGGCGATAGTTGGGTAGAATCATATTGCTATGACTGAGTATTTTCGTTGCCTTAGGAAGCTACGACGTACAATTTATTTGTCCAGGAAACAGGATTACTTTGTTACATTTTCACACCGACTTAACAGGGTTAAGTTTTCTAAGTGCATCGTAGCTGCTAGCGCTTCAGTGATCTATTGACGATGATGATATATTCTAGAGTAGCAGCACAGATTGTTGATTTGATTTGATTTGCACACTGGGTACGGATCAGGTTGGTAAAGTTGGTACTCTAAAATGGCTCAACATATGAGGCTTCACCAAGTCCATTGCAAGTGCTTTCAGAAACAAACGTTTGTTTTTCATTACTCTTTCACTGGCGCATCTGAGCCTGCCAGAAGTATCAGAGGTAAAGTATTCCAGGTAAGGTAGTTGAATCTGGATCGTCACCTTTCTCGTGGATCGTGGAAAGTATTAAAACAATCTTCTTTTTATTTTTGAGTTGACAGCAGGAAAGAAGCGTTGATTTATTTATTTATTTATTTTTTTTATTATTTATTTATTTATTTATTTATTTATTTATTTATTTATTTATTTA
>ML218091.1:17176-37571 GCA_004785975.1 Popillia japonica
TTATTTATTTATTTATTTATTTATTTATTTATTTATTTATTTATTTAATTTGACCAACGGGAAAACTCCCAAAAAAGGTCGCGATTTGATTTGATTTGATTTGATTTGATTTGTGCACTGGCTACGGATCAGGTTTTTGCATCGTCCCATTAACACCGCGGCCTAACGCCTATTGTATTATTCCGTACCTAGGGAGTTTCCTTACATAAACAAGTTTGTCCCCTTTACGAGGTTTAATAGCCTATATGGTAAATCTTTCCGGTAGACCTGTTGGTTGGTTAGTTTGTTCCAAAAGTGCAGCGCATTCAAATACAATATGGTAGGCTGTTTCCTCCTCCTCATTTCATAATCTACAGATAGTTTCATCTTTAAAGATTTCAATTCTATGCAGATATTCCCTTAGACAGCCGTGTCCTGTTAACAAGCCCGTCACTGTTCCAAGCTGTACTCGGCTAAGAGCTAGCACATCCGCTACTAACTGCTGGGATGGCTGCCTCATCATCAGTTTGCTGTGTAACTGCCTTTCAACGTTGTTCCAGTGTACCTGGTGTGATTTAGTAATCTACTCAGTTACTGCACCACGTATTGCAGTCTTAGTTATTGCCAGACCCGGTTCTGGTCCAGTGAATTGCGTTGCAGAGCCTCTTCTTGCGAGCTTGTTTGCGAGTTCATTGCCCTGTATGCTCTTCTGCCCCAGTACCCACACCAAAGTCATTTTGTTGTGTTTTGCCAAAGTTTTTAGGTTTGTCAGGGAGTCCCAAGTTAGCTAGGTTATCTGATAGGCTGCTAGAGCTTTTAGGGCCGCTTGACTATCCGATAGGATATGTATCAGCTGACGCTTTGATTGTTTATCCAATGCCCTTCGGGCACATATCTCTATTACTAGTATTTCCCTTTCTCTTTGACCCGTCTGCGTACCAGATCTGGGTTTGGATTCTAGGTTTCTGTTTTTCACTCTACTCTTCCCAATCGAGGACAACCTTGAATGGCTTATCAAAGGAGAGTTTGGGAATCATTGTATCACAGTCCATTTCAAAAATAGGGTTTGTAATTTCAGTGGTTATTCTGGCATGCCCCGAAGTATTCCGAGTTTTCTAATTTCCACCGCATTTCAGGCTATGTGCCCCTATTCTCGCCTCCCCCCTTATGTAAATGTCCAAAGGAGGCAGGTTTAGCATGGTCTCCATAGCAGCTGTTGGCGTGCTTTGAACTTTTGGGAGTTTTACAATCAGGCAACCTTAGGTTAGCGTAGGTCTTACGACTGCAGTGTACAGCCAGTGCATCATGCGTGGTTTTGATCCCCATATTTTCCCAATTTCTCTTCGGTGGTCATTAGTGCTCGTCTGCATTTGTCTATCATCTGTTCAAGATTTTGATTCCATGTTAACTGTGAGTCAAGGACCAATCCTAAAAACATTGCTTCTTGACTGAATTGTACCGGTTCGATATGAAGTGATAGTAGTGATAGTGAATAGTTTTAGGTCATCTAACTTCCTTCTTTTTGTAAAGGATACCAGTGTTGCTTTCGCAGGGTTTTCTTGCCTACATCACCTTGCTGTTGTTTTCAGAGCTCATAGCACTCATCGTTTAAGGTTACAAGTAGTTCGATTACAAGGTCCCCTGGCAGGGGTGACAGAACGCCTCCCTGGGGGCATCCCTTGTGTACCGACATCTGCATTGTTTCACCTGCTAACAATATTTCAATGAGTCGTCCTTCCAGCATGGCCTTGATTCACTTACAGATAGTGTCTTCCACACCACGATTGCTCGCGGCTCTTATCATCGATTTAAATGAAGTATTATCAAATGCTCCCTCTATGTCCAGAAATGCTACTAGACCAATCTCCTGATTGTTGATAGATGCTTCTACTCGCGATACAAGTTGGTGTAGGGCACTATCACATGATTTTCCTGACTGGTAAGCATGTTTATTACGGTCTAGTGGCCTCTGTAGTAGTGAGGTTTCCCTGATATGTTTTTCCAGCAGTTTTTCCATCGTTTTTAGTATAAATGAGGATAGGGTTATGGGTCGGATTGCCTTAACCTCAGCATACGAGGGTCTTCCAGAATCATGGAATACTGGGAGTATTCCATCCGAACCAATGACAATCGTTACGAACATCATTTACATTATAAGATTTCAATACCGGACAAATACTAAACAATCTCTAAACATAAGAAAATGTAGTTACTACGGATAAACAAGATAAGTACTCCTAATATTTTTGAGGAATATATCAACCTGTTTCAATAAATAATGAAACTGAGTATTTCATAGTTTGCAGCTTTTATTTTATTCTTGAGTGAGATGGTTGGGTGAAATATGCTGCTGAAATGGCTGCCAAATACCACCATAATATATTGCCGAGATTTTACCTCTTAAATTAGTGTTGTAGAAATTCTAGTCTCGCCTCTTACGATTATTGTTTATATAACTCCTGAAATTAAAGCTGTTGTTTATAATGGAGCTTTCTGAGTCATGCAAATATTATTCATAACAATCACACACTTTAATTTTAGCTTCCCGTCGGCATTGCATATAAGAATTAAGAACAGCCGGTCGCAAACGTTTATATTTATTTACAAAATTAAATCGCTTTACAGTGCTTTTCACTCTCAACCAGTAGTAATAGGAAACTATTGACGATACTTATTTTCCTACATTTGCCCATGGCTAAATCCTCCTCCACGTGCAGGTGAAGAGCGGGGCGATGTTTGGCGCCATTAGAGTGGAACGAGATACAGTCTCGAAATCCGGCAACTTACTGGGTGAGCACCAAATTCGAGAAGAATTGGGAAAGCTGGCGAAACCAAGAGATTATATGACACCAAGGTTCAACTTTGACAAGCAGTTTGAAATGGTAATCTGAGACGGCCAAACGTGAATATTCAGCAAATCTAAATTATAGTAGCCGTCATATGCTTATATACACACGGAGCTAAAACAGATACGAAAGTGAGAATAAGTATCCAGAGACCGAAATGCAATATTTTGGTGTCGTTAGGTACAGGCCTTCGAATGGGAAATACTCGCTATCGATCGGTGTACCTAGTAATGTTTGAAAATATGCAACATTTGATCGTTTCAGTAAGTTTTTTTATTTATTGCAAATACCTGCGAGCATTATGTAAATTTGCAAAAATTGAACAATGTCATTATTCGAGCAAAAGAACGTTGGACGGGCTAACACGTCAGCTGATATGTAGAAATATGGTAGACAAGCAAATATTCCTGATTTGGTGGTGAAACTTGTTGGAGGTATGCTATATACATACTGGACCTTCACACCACACTAAGAACGACAGGTTTCCCCCACCCCCTTTACTTTTCATGGCTAAGACATTTTCTACCTATCGTAGCAGCTTAGTAAACGTAGAATTAGAATTGATCTATTGTGCTCCACTATATGAGTTGTTGAGATTTGCTCAATACCTTGGCATGTCTCAGACCAGGAAGGTTTTCTCAGATGGTTGATCTGAGTTTCCTCTCTTTGTTCTTAACTTCTCCTTCATAGGTGCTCATCCCTATTCCGCAAAATGGTTCCGATACAACAAATGATGTTTCGGTGGCCTTCTTTGCTAATTAATTAGCTTACTCGTTACCACTGATTCCAATGTATCCTGATACCCATCATAGTGCAACTCTGTTCTATCTTCTCTCTGCCTAGATTGTTTAGTTTCTCTAAGCATTCCCAGACTAATTTCGATCTGCTGGTGTTAGAACTCAACGCCATTATGGTTGCTTGACTGTTGGAGAAAATTGCAATGCTTTGCTTCCGATAGCTCATATCAAGAGTCAGTTGAGCTCATCTTCCAATAGCATTGTCTGGAAGATGCTGGGCTAAGCACTTAATGGCTCTGATCATTGAACGTAACTCGCTGCATAGCTGCATCTATAGGAAACCTTCAAGCTACGCAAATTTTATGAATGTATCTTCACGCTTTCAGATTATACAAGCCGTGCTCGTCAATTGTCTCCAGAATTCAATTATGTCACAGAAAGCGAGGCAAAATGAGTAACAAATGACTGTTGGTATCAGATCTGTTCCTGGATAAGTTCGGAAAATATAACTTAACTGACACTGTGTAATCTAATAAATAAGATATTTAGAAAACATTTCCTCGAGGAATTTATAATTCGTTTTTATGCGTCCGTGAATTTCATTTGAAATTATGATAATTCCTGAACGAAACAGAATTTCGTAAATACTATAAAAGGGTAATGTATAAAGATGAACGTCCAAAAATTTAATATTCACGAAACTAATTTTAATAAATTTTAAAACGAAGAGGTTGTAAATTATTCTTATAAGGGTGTTTTGTTATTAATTAAAAATTAAAATTCAATTTGTATGCGCAAGTGTACTAGTCAGCTTGCATTGTATTTATCTTCGCGTATTTCCATAATTGATATCGATTGAAATTCCACATCAAAATTAAGATTACCATGAACTCAAATATTTTTAACAAGTACATAGCGTTATACTCTATTTTGCTTTCCTTGTTTCTTGTATGTTCAACATGATTCAAGAAGTTGACAATACACAGTATCTATAAAGCGCCCTATCCCCTATTAAATGTTATGAAATAAGTGGCCCTACTGACGTAGGTACTTTGTTTTTTTTCCAGTGCAACTAAGATTGGAATTTCAATACTTAAAAGTGGGTTATAACTGTTTAAATTATATATTATACAAATGTAAAATCGCTGAACGTAGTAATGCCGTAATAAGAGAAAGATCGAAAAATAAAGAAGACAGGCCCTGAATTTAATTTTACAATTAATTTAATTGAAACATACCATCTCCGTTGAAGACAAATATGAATGATTTTGCATTAGTTTCCTATAATCCATACAAAGCTGAAACGTATGGATATTTAAACTTTTATGTGAATAGTTAATTAAAACTGTAAATTTATTGTTAAAAATTTCGGTAGAAAACTCCAAAATTGCCAGATAATATTCTCAAAATCGGCATTTGAGTTATTTTCCGTTATAATAATATATAATCTTGAATATCAGTAATTATTATAAACTGTAAAATTGGTAAAATATAACAACACCTACAACCTTCAGTCGTTGTCAATATTAGCCTCTGCAATTGTATCTAGTCATTTAATTGCGCCAGCGCCAGAAATCGAGACTGAACCTTCACTAGTGAGTAACGTGCAATGCCATTTACACCACAAGGGTGAACAAGTTCGAGTTTCTAAATACTCGTGCTATAAAGGGAATAGATAGTGGAAAATCAAAGTTTGAGAGAAGAAATAATGTGGGTTACTAACCCTTCATTGGATTTTGAGAGTGTCTGAAACCAACTGCGTTTATAAATCAAAAACTACAAGCCAACTATGATTGAAAAGTACTTTAATTCTCGCAATTTTTGTGTAATCCGCAAAATTTTATTTAAACACATATATATTTATGGTGTTTCACATTTACTAGTGTTTGTGAGCAAAAAATGAGGTTATGCTATTTTATCAAATACCTACCTCTAGGGTCGATTTAATTTCATCAATGTCCTGTAAGAAGCAACCATGTATCTATTTTTGAAAGCATCGAAAATTCATTCTTTTCTATTGGGTGGTGTTGTTGACGAATCTGATTTTTTACTTACAATATATACAGTGTGGAACAGCCAAATGGAATAAATTCGATAACAAATAAATGAGGGTGTATTGGGAAAAACGCTTGGACACGTCGATTTGTATTTTTAAATGCGCATTTTTTTCAAAAAAAAATTATACAGGGTGTATCATGTGACAGTGGCCAATATTAACTTTCTTATTTTAAATGGAAACCCCTGCATATTATTTATTTTTTGGGTTCTTCGGAAAATTCTAGACATAATTCATGTACAATGTCCCATACCTATCTTCAACTGTTTCGGAAATATTAAGTGTTTTCAGATTTATTACGAAAATTAACATTAAAAAAAGAAAATTATTTTATTTCACAGATTCGCTACATTACACTAAAAACCTAATAAGTAATACTGATTATTTCTTAATAATGTAAAAAAAAAAAAACAAAAAACATTAATGTCAATGTAGTAAATGTTCAAAATGCTCGCCGCGAACGTCTTGGCAACATGCTAATCTGGTATAGAAATGTCTTCTAACATTACTCAACATCTCAGGCGTGACTGATCTAATCGCAAGCGTGATTCGTCTTTTTAAGTCATCTAAGTTGAGGGGTTTAGTTTTGTATACAAGACTTTTGACACATCCCCACAAAAAGTAGTCTAATGGCGTCAGATCAGGAGATCGTGGTGGCCATTCTATCGATCCGCGCCTCCCTATCCACCGATTTGGAAGAATTTGGTTCAAGTACTGCCGGACATTGATTTGGAAATGGGGCGGTGCTCCATCTTGCTGAAACCATGCTGTATTGGCAGGAACTTGTGGGTTTGCTGGGATTAGGATATAAGTTTGCGAAAGTTGGCACGACATTCTTTTGGAGCAGTTCTAAATATTTATCTCCATTCAAGTTACCATCAATGAAAAAGAGACCTACGATGTGATTTCCAACAATTCCTGCCCAAACATTAACTTTTTCAGGATATTGCGTATGTTCCTCTCTCATCCAGTGAGGATTCTCAGTAGACCAATAGCGGCAATTTTGCCGATTAACATGGCCGTGAAGTGTAAATGTGCTCTCATCAGAAAATAAAATATCTTCTAATTGGATCACATTGTTATCTAACATTGCCATCATCTGTTCACAAAAATACGTTCTCCTATCGAAATCGTCTTCCATGAGCTCCTGAGTTGGCATCATTTTATAGGGATGCATTTTACTTTCCTTTAATACTCGAAAAATTAATGTGTGGCTAATGTTGAACAGTGGAGCTGCTTTTAGACCAGAATTATGTGGGTTTTCTTGAAACTCAAGCATAATATCCAATTTCGTATCATCACTTACTGCATTTGCAGCTAATTTTTTAATATGTCTTACATGACCAAGCTCGCAAAACTGTTTTTCTATTTTGCTAATTGTTCCTTGGGATACAGGCGGCAAATTTGGAAATTTTTCGTGAAATAAGCGAGAAATTTCCATTTGTGTCCGTGTGTTATCTCCATAACCAATCATTTGTAGAATGGTTATTTTGTGCATTTCTGTTAAATGCACCATTTTTCTGATATTATTACGTACAGTTAACGAAATTCAAACGACAATAGCACTGACACTGACCACTACTGTCATGCAGGCAGACAACATGTTGCTAAGGCTATGAGTTTTTACGAAAATAAACAAAACGGTCTTTGTATTTTTTTAATTTCATATCAGTAAAAAGAAACGCAGCAATGGTTTTTGCTTACTTTATCAATATCAAGAGCTAAATGGGAAATAGATTTTTAGTGTAATGTAGCGAATTTGTGAAATAAAATAATTTTGTTTTTTTAGTCTTAATTTTCGTAATAAATCTGAAAACACTTAATATTTCCGAAACAGTTGAAGATAGGTATGGGACATTGTACATGAATTATGTCTAGAATTTTCCGAAGAACCCAAAAAATAAATAATATGCAGGGGTTTCCATTTAAAATAAGAAAGTTAATATTGGCCACTGTCACATGACACACCCTGTATATATTTTTTTTTAAATGCGCATTTGAAAATACAAATCGACGTGTCTAAGCGTTTTTCTCAATACACCCTCATTTATTTGTTATCGAATTTATTCCATTTGGCTGTTCCACACTGCATATATTAGGTTATACGTTCCTCTCGGAACTGGAACCGCTCAAGAGAGGTCTTCAGACCCCAATCGTTTTTAAAGCGGTGGGTCACTCCGCTTCTCATTTTCTTTGTACTTCCTATCTATAGGCTGCTATGATTCTTTGCTTTATCCGCGACTTTTTTCCATTCTTTTCTGTCCTTCATCTTGCCTCTCCATCCGATTACGCCCATCTTTTGTAAATCACTCAGTACTTGATCTTCCCATCTGGTTTTTGGTCTTCCTCTGGGCCTGGAATCTTTCAGTTTCCAATTCATTATCCTTCTTATTATTGTCTCTTTGTTTTTTCTATTTATATGTCCATACCATCTTATTCGTTTTGATTTTATTATTCTTACTATATCTTCTCCGTCTAGAAGTTTTACTATCTCGAAGTTCATCAGTCTTCTATACTGTTCGTCGCCTTTTACACACAATAAATAATTTAATAAATTATTGCCTCTGTTTTGTCCATCATCTGACTCGATTTTTGTATTGTAGTTACTATAGCCAATGACTTGCAAGGAATGATGCAGCTGCAGGTTTAATAGCAATATCAAATTAATTTATTTATCCGGTTTTGATGACCCAATCGTCAGAAAGTAGTTTACAAACTTTGTTTTCTGCTGATAGATACAAACAAATGCAATATCGGAATTGCATAATTATTGGTAGCAGAATATGGGAAAACGTAATTCAGCTTCAATCGTCTGATCATGTAGATGTCGCTAAAGAAAATTATTCCCTGTAGATACTGCAGTATCAAAAACTTATTACAGCTGTGTAATTTGAACTTTTTTATAAAGTCCTTCCTTTTGGATGAGTCAAGTTTTCACCTATAACGTGGACGATACGTCGCTTTTACCCCATTCATTCACCTTTCACTCTCGAAGAAGATCCTTAAATTAGCGGGGAAACGTCGTTAGTAAGAATTTCTAGGTAGCTATGTACTTTCAAGATTTCGATATCATATTTTCTATGTATTCTACCCCTATGCGACAAGCGATAGTAACAAACCTAATGTGTATTACTTCGATATTTATAACTTTTGCCGTTTTTGATCTAAAGACATAAAGAAGAACAATTGCTAGTATAAATATATCTGATTTAGGTGATTACCAATATATTTATGTACCTTTCAGAAGAAATTGGAGCAACGCAATTATAACTGTCACTTTGACGTTAATCACACTTCTACAGAACCTACATATCTGATATACATATGTAAGTATAAAAATACATTAAAGTATCGCAACAACGTGAAACTTAAATCGTTGGAATTACGTGTAAAATACTTTCTCGAATACCGTATTCATTGAGCTAGTTAACCGAAGACAGAATTCACATATTTCAAAGCACTCATTGAAAGGAAACTGTATTGTAAGTCTGTTGACATGCATTCGTTTATATTGTAAAATTCTATTCAATTATATTCAGTATTTGTTATCGTTACTTTATGTTAGAGTCTCATTTCTTATCTGCTATTAGTTCTGTATCTGTTTTCCACTTTAATACGCGCTCTCATGGAAAGTAAAGATTGGACACTTTCAATATGTTATTACATGGAAACTGTCCAATCTTTACTTTCCATGAGTGTGCGTGAAACGTAAACAAACTTACATAAAAAGTTTTAGATATAAACAAAAATACTTATTCGAACTTACTAAAACGTGCTCTAATGTTCACCATTTAAGATTCTTTGTTTTGTTCGTCGCCTTCATTCGATAACATAGATATCGTAGCTTATAACGTCTGCGCACGTACTACATATTTCCCCTTGTTCTCATATGTCGTCTTTATTCAGTTATTCCTGAAATTGAATTTTAAAAATTATTTCAAATTAAATTACTTAGTTTTCTCCTGCCACAGATTGCGATATTTTGACTGTTCTTCTATGGCTGTATTGGGCAAGTTTAGTGTAATTAAGTTACTTCCTCATAGAAAACTACTCTCAAGAGGCGAGTTTTTATATCGTTAGTTTCCTGCAACTTTTCTTCATTGCATGTTTTAAATATTTTTATACTGGAATCTGTAGACGCACTAATTTTCCTTCTCAATATTCTGCTTCCAATCATTTTCCGTTGCCCTTGTTTTCCTCGTCGTGTGTCTGCAGTACTTTCTTTTATAAGAAAGTATGCTTTGCCGAAATTGTTAGGCCTGTGAGTGTACTATTATAAAACTGACTCGCATAAAGTTGGTAATAGCTGTCTGTTGAGAACCTTATTGAATAGAGTGCGTAAAAGTTTTGGTTTCTGAAGCGCGGAAAACTGTGATTATTACGTGTTAATTACGTGAACGTATAAAAAACGCATCAAAAATGGATGTCAATAGTCTGATGTCAATTATTGCAAATTTGGTCCAAGGGTTTCAATTTCGTAAACGTCTCATCAAGGTTTCATTTTCATCAAAAGCAGCTGTTACAGGGATTTTGTGCAATCTGTCAAAAGTCAAAACTATCGTCTTTGTGTCGAAGTTAATGGCGAGAAATTTGAACATTTATTGCAAAGAGTGCATATAATTATTTCGTAGTTTGTGTTAGGATTACACTAATACTTTCATTTTTTCACTAAGGTACATTTTTTGGTTTTCGTTTTGAAGCCTTGTTCTCTTTCATCAGTATTAAAACAAAAGGTCGCCGAAAAAGGTAATGTTAACAAAAACTGTTTGTTTGAACGTCCTCTATGTTCCATCAAAGTTTGTGGGTCCAACTTTTTTACACCCTACATATATTTTTATTCTGTAGTTAGACCTTTTTTGGATCTCAATTGGATTCTTGTTTTCATTTAGCGGAATCAAAATTTTGGTCATTTTGATTATCTCGATTTATCGAAAGTAGAGACGGACCTGTTGTATTCATAATTTTAGTGGAGAAATATTCAGCAATACTGTGTGAAAGCTCAGAATTCTACATTACAATGAATATGAAAAACGCTTTAGTCATAAAACTTATGGATGACAGAGAAGAGAACAAACTGTTAACATTTCTATAATTATTATTATAAAGAGTTTTGCTTAAGCTTTTAGTTATACTGGCTGTAACTCTATTCAGTATATAACTTTATCAGTTGCTTCTGAAAGTGCTTGTCAATGGTAAATGTATATGCAAGAACAGGAAGTAATTCTATGAATCCGAAGAGTACATTAATCGCTTTATCAAAAATGTATATGTGTAAACATATTTGGACGAATCTAAAAGTACGAATAAATAACTAAATGAAAAAACCGAAAGAAGCGTATGGACAAGAGAGAAACATTAATATTGCTGATACATATGTTCAATCGTAATTAATTTAACTATCTAAGGTGTTGGAGTTCTATAGTTCTGTCACAAAATACCTTGTTAAAGTCCAGGTGTGTTTATCACAAAATTAGCACTGTAATATAAATACCATTACATTATAATTTGCGATTAATTAATCCACTTTGGTACCATACAAATTATACACAAAATAATTTCATTCAGTGTTTGTTTTCCTTGAAAACAGTATGAAATATGTGGGTTAAGTTTTGTTTCGTTGGAAAAAAGTGTATTTGCCTATATCTATACTTGAATATACTTACGGTTATGAATCAGTTTCACCAAACATTACTTTCACCGCTTTACTAATATTTTAAGTACATAGAGGCACGTACATAACTGACTCTAACCAAATACCTCCGTTCATTAGAAACTTTTTCGTTTTCAGTATATGCAAGTTCGCTTAGCAAATTATTACAGCAAATAGTTGCCGCAAGGAAAAGTATTGAGTGCCATTGCTAGCAAACGTAAGTAATAAGGTTTCTGGCCCACGTATGTGGAGCGTCTGTGGAGTTTCTGTTTGATTCGTAATTTAATTACGCCAAACAGTTACATACATATGTACATTCTGTAAGTGGTGAAATTGAACTTGTCTATTGAAGGACTAGTAAAATTAGATTTATCTGTTTTATACTCTACTAACAGAACAGTATTGTGAATAAAATTCACAAATTCACAAATTCAATTCGTAACAGCGGGTCCAAAGGAGAGAGTAAAGTGCTCATACTGTCCACGAAGTAAAAATAGAAAAACCACATCAAGATGTGCCCAGTGTTCCAGAGCAATATGCGGAGAACATACAATTACAATATGTCGCACTTGTCGCAACAAAGACTCCGAGAGTGAATAGCATATAAGTTTATCGTTTTTTAAATTTTAAAATTTATTTGAATTGTTTTAATTTCCATTTATGTCTTGTTTTCTTATCATATTTCATTAATATAATATTAAACTTAAAGATAACATGCAGTTTTTTACCATTAAAGTATGTTAAAATATTTAATTAATCAAAGTGAGCGCAGCGCTCATTAGCGAGTACTCAGGTAGCAATTTCATACGCGACCGATGACGGGTTAAATAAACGTGACCTAGGACTTGCTCAATGTTATGTTGTTGGATTTAAAGATATTACTGTGTAAACAAGTTTCTTTGTGAAAAAGTAACATGATAATTATATACGCAGCCCCAAATATATCTAAGAAACTATAGACATAGTCGTGGCAGTTACAAATAAATGGTAATTTCGTTACATCTTTTTGAAGAATAAAGTTTACTACTACTACTACTGTTCAGGCTTGAGCCTTCAATTTAATATTACAGGTTGTGCGTATGTTATTTAGTCTAGATTAGATTGTGTGATTTTGAATTGTTACCTATACGGCCTTACAACCCGTGGGTGGCGAGTCAAGCGGTACACTGCGTTTCGTAACGGAGCAAGCGCTGTACATCCCAAACAACTACTACTACTATATTACAGCTGTTTCTATAATATTAAATAAAAAATAGGAGCATGTGGATAACTTGTAACTATAACTAGTTACTCTTTGCACACCTCTGATTATTGTTGTCGACGTAAATAATTCCCAGAAATATAAAAAGCATTATAGTTACTCCACAGTACCTACTACTACTCTACTGGACTTCCTTTCATGAATGAAAACCTTACTGTTATACACCTGTTGTATCTGTTGGTATACGATTTCAAATTGTAGCATTGGAAGATAATCAATGCATACACCATTTTTTGCAGGATTGTTGGTACATATGTGCATACATCTGGTTTTTACTCATGAAATTAAATTTTGTTTTCTGAAGATCGAACGAAACAATAGAGTATAAATTGCATAGAAAATAAATAGTGTTTAATATACACTACTAACAACTGTAGAAAAAAACTATAAATAAGTAAATCTATAAATGGAAAATTGTAGTACATATAGGCCAAGAAACTAATCCTGTCTTTTCTAAAGGTAGGTACTATGAGTTTGTTCATTTTCTAAACTTAGATTGTATGTCTTCCATATTGCTACCGCTTTCCTGTTTTAGTCCCTCTTCTGTTCTAGCTATACCCTATATGCCTCATAAAATAAAATACGATTCGTGAGATAATCAGCTAATACACCCACTTAGCGGGCTATAAATAGAAATCTTAGTAATATATATCTGTATGGATGTGGTAGAAAGCAATATTAAGAAGCCCACGTATAACAGGTACATATATAGAAGTAGAATACAGAGTTCAATCTATTAATAACATTATTCATCATAATAGAAAAAGTACATTTTTGCTACATGTACACGTGATAGTTAAAGCCAATTAAGACTAATACTCATCCTCCCACTGAGCACAAAAATATACTGATTACACCACACATAGATATTTACCAATAAATCAAATGCTTAAATCGAATCAGCAGGAAGTATATTAGTTTTGTTTGTCGAGATTTATTTATACAGTGCTGGATGCAACATTATTATTATTGTGGAAATTAGTATTATTTTCTAGATCATCTCATTTTTTTAAAATTTAATGATTGATGAAATTAATGTATGAGTCCCTTGAGTTTTTTTAGTTATGGTGGCTGCAACTACAGTAAATTTCAAGTGATGTTCATTATCGGACTACCTTTGTAGATTTCGCTGCTTACATAGTGTGTGTAAATATGTGTTTTGTAGACCTTGTTACAACATTACTTCGCCGTAAGTAATATTGCGTTGTTAATTATTTCCCAAAAACGAATGATACTGGATCGGAAAACCGACACTGGGCCGACACACTACTATTGGCAGGCACAGCATTCGAACCGCGTACCTTGTGATTCTCTCACAATCAGAGGTCGACTGACTACTCCTGCAGCCACTGAGCCTGCTAGTTAGCTTAGTTAAGTGTAGTATTAACATATTTCTGAAATTTTTATTGCTTTATTTAGAATAATATTAGATATTAGCTTCATACCGTGTAGGTGGTTTACTAAGCTAATTGGGAAACCTGTATATCTCGTAGGTGACGGCGGAACAGTAACAATTTTGTTAGTGCATATTATATACTTTCAATGATAACGTATCGCTTCCTCACCAGTCGTCTGAATCAAGCTCAGTTCTGTAGTAAACAGAAATGTCCAGCTGACTATCACATAAGTTTACCAACCTTTGAACTAACGATTAAATCATATGTTACTCATTGCTAACGTACCAAATAATCTGGTAAAAGCTTATTTTACAAAATAAAACTATTTGCCTTTTTTTTCATAGTGTCAATAGATATAATTGGGACAAGGCCAAGATACATGCCCATGTCTACAAGGTTTAAGAATTTACTACAAGCAAGCAAAGAGTTAACTCACCGATAAGTATGTATGAAGATCATAACAAAGTCATCACTGAAATGCTTAATTGTGTTACTATGTATTACGCACTCTTACTGTCGCGATGAGTAGCATATACAGTGGTGGCCATGAAAATAGAGCCACTCTAAGAAAAACAACTATTTTCTATGATGTAAAAGAAGCATATAATTTGAGACAAAAATAAACAATGTCAAATGTATATACTCTATTTATAAACAAGAAAATGCAGGATTTGTTAAATAAAATACTATTTTTCAATCAAAAATGCTAAAAGATATCAAAAATTGACTGGTGTCTGTTGGACATAAAAATAGAGCCGCAACAGAATAGGTACAATTAATAATCGTCTTCGGGACTACAGCTGCTAATATTTAGTTGCTTGCCCTTTGTTAGAGATAAAAGCTGGACACCACCTTGGCATGGATTCAATCGGCTGTCGACACCTAGCTGTTGAAATGGCATACCATTCTTTTTGGACTATCTCCCATAATTCAGCCTTGTTCTTCATTTTGTATCTCCAGACCGGCCTTTTTAAATTCTTCCATAGATTCTCTATGGGATTTAGGCTGGGAGACTGTGAGGGCCAGTTTATTTTTTCTTCCTCAAAATTTTTTTTTGCCATACGCAAAGTATGCGTGGGATCATTATCTTACTGGCAAACCGATTTTAACGGCATATTTTCCTCCGCGTAAAGCAACATCATATTTTGAAATATATTAACATACTCATTTTGGTCCATATTCTATCTGATCCAATAAATTGGACCCATTCCAGATCACGAAAACGCACCCCACAGCTTAATATTGTCATTGTTGGTCTTTTTCGTATATTTAGGCAGTAATTCTGTACGTGGTAGTCTTCTAACATATAGTTTATCATCGGAACCCATCATATTTATCTTAGTTTCACCACTCCATAAAATCTTTTTCCATTTATTAATGTTTTGCGAGCCACTCCAATTCAGTAGTTCTTTCGCAAATCTGAGTCAACTTTTTATATTTTCGGTGCTCAGTAACGGCCGCTTTCTAGCCACCCTTCCATGCAGGTAGTTTTCCTGTAGTCGTCGGCGAATCGTATCTGCCCTAATGGTTAACTTTAATTCTCTTTTAATGTCTGTAGATGATTTGAACGAATCTGCGCGCGAAACATACGCATTTTGTCTATCTGTTTATGACATAGGTTTTCGCTTCGATCCGCTATTTTCTTTAGCGTTTGCTGGTTTTAATGCATTATCAATAGTTTTCTTTGAACAACCCACATATTTGTGTTAAATGTTAAAATCTGAGTCATTTCAGTGCAATAACGTGCTCGTCTCATTTTAAGTAAATCTATGTAATGTATTAGGAATTCTATGGTTCTCAATAAAAAGTACCCTTATGTGATGTAATCACAGCAAAAACACGTGCAGTAAACCTTATGCTTAAATCACTAGATCTGCGTTGAGCAAGTAGCTTTATTGTGACCTGGACGAAATTTTGGGATTCATTCAAAATGGGAATTCCCACAATATGCCTACGCCATTTTGCGATCATTTTGGTAGCTTATGCTTATAGACTATAACCAAGTTAACAGATTTTTAAAATCAAAACGAAATGAAAAACTGACCTCAGTAGGTTTGGAGGTTTTAACAGGGTGCCAATATGCAAATTTTGATGGGGTGAATATTCCCCAACACAAAAATTAACTTCCGGGCTAGGTGTGCAGATTGGTAATAAATAAAGGAAACACAAATTAAATCAATAACAATATTTATTACAATTAAATAATTAATTGTATGATACAATATTAAAAAGAATAAAATTTACCTACAATTTTACAATGAACAAAGTAAAGCAAAGGTACATATCAATTATAAAATATTTCACAAGACATGATCGACTACAGTGCAAGTAAATACATAAAAAAACTCTGACGTGCTTAAGTAAAAACTAATACAGACCAGCTGGTGTAAAATATATTATATCGGTAAAATAAGAAATTATTATATTATTAAGTTATAATGAGAAATTCGGTAAATTAACCGGCAAATAAAGAAGATAATGGAAAAAAAAACAACCAACCTGACCTTAAAAGAAAAGGAAAACCTTTGAAACGCAGGTTTTCAGCTCTGTCTCTCCCCTAGGAAAATGCACCACCGAGTCACTGAATACTGGTTAGATAAAACAAGCATTTGATGCGTTAGCCTCACCACGTGGTAAATAACCTAAAACACACAAAAGGAAACAGAAACTTTTCCGTACTAAGATACTAAATTGCCTAAATTTGAAATAGACAATAGATAAATTACTTATTTAGACAAATTCAACAGATGAGAAAGCGATAAATATTATTCAAGATAAGATAAGATAAGATAAGATAAGATACTAACCAAATAAGCGACCAGAAACCAACTCCAGTGACTCGTGTGCTTGAATCGGGATCGAGAGAGAGAGAGAGATCAACAATTGGGCTTCACCTAAAAAGTAAGCTCGCATACTCGACAGCGCAAAATCGGAAATTATCCCCAAAAATATCCAGCGTTTTTAAAAAGATGTTTATATACAGCGCTGTTCAAAAGTGACAACATACAGCGTTGTGCAAACGTAACGGTAACGTTACAAGACATGTTTATAGACTTCAATAATAAATGTATCCTACTTTGTTATTACGATAGATGGATGTTTTTTAACCCGGTGGCTCTATTTTGATGTCCACCACTGTATGTGTTATTCCATAGTAATAACTAACCACCTTTTAAACCGCTTAAATTTTTATCGTTGGCACTTACGGAAATGGAGATATGAGGAAGAAATTTTATACACGACACTTTTTAGCTTTCTCCTATTCAGGTACTTGGCAATAACGAACTTTTTCTGATTCATTACTTCACAATTTAAACTCGGTTGATTCATCAATTGCAAAGAAGACAATAATATTCCAGAAAAAGTGTGTATAGACTAGACAAAGCCGTGTTTGTCAATTGTAATACATGTATAATTGTTTATTTTAAAACCAAGATAGAAGTATATAAGAAATGTTTATCTTCCCTTTATGCAAAAAATAACCCCCAATAACTAATACGGTCGTGGTCGAAGGATCAAGTATTACTATTACAATCAATTACAATGTAATAGTAGTATTACTATTAAATTGAAATATCCTCAAAGTCTACTACATACGTTAGTTTGGTTATATCAAGCCGTAAACACCAACTACTCTTTAGTACGCATGTGTAAGTAAAAATCGTGTTAAAAATTTGGAGATACGATGCAAACAAAAAATCATAAATTGTTTTGTAAATTTGTTACAAAATTCATTCGTAAATTTTCTCGTAAATTGCGTAAATTTAACATCGTCGCAAACAAGCTTAACTGATGAAATATATTCAAATAATAATATAATATACTTTCAAAATATTCTTTTAACAACTGTGTGTATAAAGAGAAAAAAATACAGGAAAAGAACAATTAAATTGATTGCAAGATATTCGCTTTATCTTACTTTTTACATAAATCAGTTAATCAAACGGAATTATTGATTATGTTGTGGGAGTTATTAAACGGGCGGATTTACATTTGTAGCCACAAATTAATTAGCTTCGTTATTGTAGTAGAATATACAGAGTGTCAAATGAATAGTGTCGGAAAATTAAGCAGCATAAAACTGATATCACAAAAAAAGTAAATCCAAAAAAATTACGACCATATATTAAAATAATTTTTGCTTTAATAATTACGAAATTTTGTTGAATAAATTTTATTAAATCCCGGCTTAATACGTACAAAAAAAGCAGTGATCAAGTTGAATGATGCTGATATGTAAATAAACGTGCAAATAAATGCTTAGTGTGTTCCAGGAATGAATTTGCAGTTTTGCTGCGCTCTCAATAATTGTACATATGGACTTGTCATAAATATTCTATTTATGACAAAAATTATCACGTACAGCTTGAAAGCTAGGCATCTCCTGATGGATAAGCTAGGCCACTGTGACAACACGGTTGCGAAAATCCTCGGCGTGTAAAATTTCTTCTCGACGATCATAAACGAAGTGTTTCATGTATCCCCACAGGAAAAAGTCCAACGGATTCAAATCGGGACTTCGTGCGGGCTATGAAACCGTTCCTCCTCGTCCTATCCAATGTGCAAATGCCTGATGGTTTAAATGTTCCTGTATAGGTCGACCACCGTGTGGAGGTGCCCCATCATGCATGAATCACATTTGTTGTCGTACCTCTAGTGGTATTTTGTCCAAGTAATTAGGCAACGTATTCTGCAGAAGATTTAAATAACCTACAGCATTTAATCTTTGCGGAAGTACATATGGCCCAAATAAATGATCGCCCAATATTCCGACCCATACATTTATTGATATCCTATGTTGGTATAAACTCGTGATATCTCGGAACTCGGATATCGTGTGGGTTTTCATCAGCCAATATGATAATGAATATTGTGGTAATTCAACACACCTCCTTTTGTGAAGCAGCATTCATCAGTAAACAGGATCACGGACCGAAGGTGTGGAAGATGAATTCTTTGGGATCGAACAATGTGTATGTACTCACAGCTTGTCAAATACTGAGTTAAGTACGAGTTCGGCACCATTCAGTGGGCCCTCTACATTGCAACATCTTATTAAGATAGTTTTTTTGATTTGATGCAGGTTTTAGAGATATTCCATTGTCTTAGGATAAAAAAATCACACAGTATATGAATGTATTACGCATTCCTGTACTGGTTTTTGAGATCTCCACCTTAAGGCATGCTCCGAAGTCGGTTAACAGATATGTCCTAGAATTCATTAATCATTCATCCAGTATTAAATTTGCCTTTCAATTAACAGTGACCTACAAAAGGGATTTAGGTACTTATCCGAAGTTTCTACACATTTTGTCTGAATATAACTAATAGAAGTATTAAACTGGAATGTTCATGAATTTCGGTTAAGACCGCTTAGTGGGTGCTTTGAGTATCCCGTACAAATTAGACCTCATTGCAGATCTAGTATGACCACACATACTTGTAATATCTCGTTCGTCGAGAAATTTTAGGGTGTGATTCCTTGGGTAATCTCGAGAGAAAAAGTTCCTATAAACATATGTCCTAAAGTGCTCCGTTATAGAGATACAGGCTGATTTATTACACATTTTTTTTCAAACATTTAGAAAACGGTTTAGGGAACTGTTGTGTTGGTTGTCATGTTTACTGCATTTATTTCAGTAGACATTAATCAATTTGAAAGTTCGTACCTACAAATCTTTTTTTTGTAATTATAGTGAATTATACAAATGCTGAAACGGCAGATTTGCATTTTGTGTACGGTCTAGCAAATGAAAATAGTTCTGAAGCAAGGCGTATTTACCAACAAAAATATCCTCGACGACTTGTACTTTGTGCGGAAACCTTCAGTAATATTTACCGTCGCGTCGTCTAGCAGAAACTGGTACATTTGAGAGAAACAGAGTACAAGAAAGATTGGTGTTACGGTAAACGCAAGCCATTAAACCATCTTAAGGATATTACACGATCAACATTTATATCTTTTCCATATTCAGAGAGTACAGGCTCTTCTTCTGCGTGACTTTCCGCAACGCTTAGTCCTTTGTGATAGGTTCCGGTAAAAAAAAATCCAAAATGCGCAATTTCTATAAATTCTCTTTACTGACGAGGTGAACTTCTCCAGAAATGGAATTATGAATTTCCACCACAACCTCTACTTCTCTAGTCTAAAGTAAAGAGTTAATGTCTACATATATTCATTAGACAAAAAGGATTACGATAACAGAAGGTATTCGTTTAACCAATGCCTAAAATTTCGTATGGAGAGTTGTGAGTAAAGTATTAGCGCTTCAAGCTATATATTCACTTTTTTATCGATAATTTAAATATTTGATAGTTTGGGGTTTTGTAGCTACATTTTCTAATGTTAGACTGCACTCCTCGCCAACTAAAGGATAATATAAAAATGGATATCACGTGGTTGCAATCTACAAACAGAGTTCTTTCTGCCAACGTCTATACGGGCTGTTTAAAAGTAACTCGGCACTAT
>ML218094.1:0-32836 GCA_004785975.1 Popillia japonica
TAACGACCAAGCTGAAAAAGGAACAGTTAGGCATTGCCCCAATAAATTTACTAAAAATGAGAAAGAAAATATCTGCAATTTAATTAATGACGAATACACTGTAACACTAAAACAAATAAAAACCAAATTGTTAGGGCGCAAGTCCGCAACTAGAGGCAAGCTTATCAATCACTGACAAAGCGACAAAGGCATTTCACTATTCTGTAAAACGTGTTTGAGCTAGAAAAGCGTAATACACAAAATATTATCCAAAGTAGGTTTTATTATGCTGTTCTGCACAACCGAATAACGATTCATAGAGAAAAAAATATATTTTATTGACGAATTTGTGATTCAAGTGAATTCTTATCGAAGATCACAGAAAAATAGTAGAGCCAAAGTTAAGTCTCAATTAAGGGGCCGTATTTTTTCGAATGCTACTGCAATGTGTTTCATTATATTTATTCACCATTCAAAACAGGCTTTGCAATGTAGAACACTTTGGAGAATTCTTGACATCTTTGATTGACCAATTAGCCGAAGATACTATACACGGGGCATATTGTGTTGTGGACAACCTCCGATTTCATAGAACGAATATAATTCAACAGTTGATCAGACCTCATGGACATATACCAGTATTTTTGCCGCTGTACAGTCCTTTTCAAAGCCCAATTGAGCAGCTGTTTAGCAAATGAAAAACTATCATAAAGGGAAGAGAGCCTATGGATACAGAAGAACTGTATCAAATTATATATGATAAGGAGCTAGCGAAGTTTATTAAATAACAATTGAATTAAAAATTCCCAACTTTACTTAAATATAGAATATATTTTTCTGTATGGCTGTATGGTAGTAAAAATAGTTAAAGTTAAAATACTGCCTTTAAAACATAATTGGCTTGTTTAGTTTACCAGGGGCGTACTACGTTGTCCATTTTAATGCTTACATTTTTAACGCCCTGTATGGTAAGGAGCTAAAAAAATAAATTTAGATTCCTTGAACACTAAGCTAAAGAAAAGATACTCTTGTTCAGTGTCGAAAAAATGAACTGTGGTAGTTTATTATTTTAAGAGGTCATTACTACTGTTTATCATATTAAATTTTCATTAAATTATATTAAGTAGTTTAAAAGTTATTCAAGAAATATTGTTTTCCAGTGGCGTCTTTTAGGAGGCCGTATCTCCGTGGGGAGCGCCGCTAGGAAAAAAAATTATGGGAACTTGTAATCTTATTTTGTAATGTTCTATCTGAATCCAACAGATTTCCCACATTTTCCAGGACATCCTGTATATCACAGCGTCTTAGTATTCAGTCACATTGGTTTTGTAGAAATCTCGTGAAATTTGTTGTAAATATTTAGCCAAATTTCTTGTATTTTAATACAAATTCGGCTAATTTAATTGAAAAATACATAATTGATATGGCACGGACAGAAGTGACGCGCACCGAAACTTATAACGTATTGATAGGCGACAGACGTCACTAAAATATTCTTTTACAGTAAGCAGTTCAAAAACTGACATCGAACGTAGCGGAACCGTATCTATTGATCGAAAAGGAAAACACGAACCAAGTAACAAGATTGGTCAAGAAAATAGAAATCGTATAAGAGAGCATATTCAAAGTCACACTATTCTCGAAATAAATCGATAAAAAAATATATCATCATTTCACAGATGTATCAACTTTTTTAATGATAAATCTTTAGGTAATAAGCCTCCACAGGGGGAAATTCCAAAAGACTGATATAGAGAAATTTTTAATACAGAAATTAATATATCATTCGAAGAACTCAGCAACGACACTTGCGATACTTGTGGTGAATATATCATTAAACTTAAAGAAGCTCCCCCCAAGACGAACGAAATGAAATTCAAAGCAATTATGATACACATCTTCTTGATGACAATCGGTATAAACTCAAAACGGAAGATGAAGAGAACTGTGACGTTGGCAAAAGAACAGTACTGATGATAGATTTGCAAAAATCTTTTTTGCAAATAATTATTCATTAAAACTCTGGAAATTTAATTATCCAGTTTATGATGCAGTTAGGAAATGTAGATTTTGTTATGTCTGGGATTAGCCCATTTCTGGTAGTGGAGGAAACGAAATGGGATCATGTCTCATAAAATACATTTCAAGCCTTGACAGTAAGCTTTAGAAAATTACAATTTGGAGTGATATTTGTCCCTCGTAAAACAGAAAGATACAAATGATAATCTGCTACTTCTTCATCTTCATGGAAAAGCCTTCATTACAATGTATTGAACATAAATTTTTTTTCAGATGACACACCCACATGGAGATCGACGCTGTGCATGCCCGAGTTAAGGGACAGTTGAAAAATACCCCTCAGTTTTCTATTACAACCTCATGTGATGCAACAGCCCGTCAAGCTTTGTGATTCTAAACTCTCTGTTGATGGTATGAAAATAATAAATTTCAAAAACTATAATCTTTTGTACAACCATAGCGGATCTCCTTTTCAAAATTCTAAAAAAAAAAACAACAGTGAACTGTAAACCTGTTTTGGTTTCCACCATATAAATACTTCACTTTAAGATAGACTTTGCATAGTCAAATCTTGAACAAATTGAATCTGTTAGATTTAATAATGAGAAAGATAACGCCAACATTCTAGAATTGCAACCCTTGAGGAACTTGAGTAAAATGATATCAACAGGAAAATACCAGAATTTAAAAAAAATAAATTAATTCGCAAACAAATTCACCCTTATTTCGATAGCCTACCTCACACTAATTTAATGGATGGTGACTAAACTCATTTTTGCTGAGTTGTGAGGGCTTATACGTTGAATAAAATTTGGCTTGGAATTACGTATGTTTCATTTATTAATACAGTTGTATTGTAGGACTAATTTATTGGTCACAGAAAACAATATTACATTACATAATATTCTCTTGTTAGAACAATACAATATCAAGTCCATTATTTGTTATAAAATATCAATATAAATCTTAGAAAAATTCATCTTGAAAACTTTCAATTAGCTCTCCTCAAAAGTGAGAAAAATTAGGCTTAAGATTCTTTGGCTCTGAGGTCCAGATATTAATTTCAATTAGCGACACATGTCCAGAAAGGTAGTGTCATTCTCTGTGGATACCAAACGGATATCATCTAGTTTAATACATATTCTGATATCTGTTGCCCAATTTCTAACCCGGTTTAGCGGAGAAATGTTTATCAGTTTAGCAAACATTACACATACAATGGGATTGATTGAAACTGGATTAGAGGTACTGGTAGCACTGATACACGGATGTATTGTGTCCTGGGCCCCACATTATTCTTGCTTTATATAAATGACTTGCCAAAGGCTCTGAAAAATGTAGAAAATGTCGTACTGTATGCGGATGATGTCAGCTTAATTATTAAGCCTTTAAATACATATACAATTAATGTTGTGGCTTCAACAACCTTGAACACTATTAATAAATGGATGAGTTCAAATAAATTAATAATTAACGAGCAAAAGACCAAATTCGTATACTTTCATAATAAAAGTAAGCCTATTGATATGATTCAAATAAATAATAATGTCTTCAACCTAGATTCTTCTTCCAAGATTCTAGGTATAATCATAAATGAAAATTTAAAGTGGAGTGAACATATCGATAATCTCTGCAGTACGTTATCAAAAGTTTGTTATGCCTTGAGACAATTAAAGAAAAAATGTAACATTAGTTCTCTCTTAACTTTCTATCATTCAAATTTCATTTCTTGTATGCGCTATGGGGTAATTCACTGGGGCTTATCTCCACAATCTGAAAGAGTTTTTCTAATTCAGAAGAGAGCTTTACGAATTATGTATAATCTCGGCTATAGAGATTCTTGCAAACAATATTTTAAAGCTAATGCTTTACTAACCTTTTATGATATTTACATACTTGATTTATTATGCTTCGTATTTAAGAATAAGTCTGATTTTTCGTGCGGTAATATTAGTCATAAATATAATACGCGGACAGACAATCACTTGCTTCCGGCACAGCATAGAAAAGAAATTTTTCAGAAAGGTACCTACTTTGTGGGATGTAAATTATATAACAGCCTTCCTCCTAAAATAAAAAGCATCGCTAATTTAAACTTGTTCAAAAAAGCTGTCAAAGAGTATTTACTTAATGTGAATTGCTATTGTGTCAATGGTTTCTATAATACATAAGCTATTTGTTTCTGTGACGTATTTCTAGCTTATACAAGTCAAGTATGCTACTTTGTCTCTTGTATACTGCGTGTGGAAATAAAACATTTATTATTATTATTATTATTATTATTTCGCGGTTGATCACAAAACAATGTTTATGCTCCAGATCTTATCTCTACCAGTGCGAAAATAGATGCAGAGAATGTCCCAACTAAAATCTGAATATGCTGACATATGCACCAGTACTACCTAGATATTGAACTGACATTCCTAATTATTGTGATCATGTTTGTTAATTCTTGTAAACGCAGGCTTCATTTGTGTCATTTTAAGTATATATAATAATATAAACTTCCTGGAGCTAAATTACCTTACGCATTGAATACTAATTAGCTATTGCAAATTTCATAGTCAATGGGTTACAAGAACAATACACCTCTATGTATTTTATCTGTAATGGCCTTTATATTTTCCTCCAATTCAAAGCGTTGATTTCCCGCAGTGCTAAAGTATCTCTGTATAATGCACTGTAAATTAACACTCCTCCTACACCTAACTGCGTAATTCTAGGAAATAAGTTAAATACTAATTGACGTACTAGTTAGAAACTGCTGTAATAATGCATGCTGTGTTTTATACAATCATATTAGATCTATAGGGAATACAATACACACATGTATAAATGCAGTATCATTTGCCTAGTGGTGTATATAGCCTTTTTTCCAGCTCGCTAATTCCTTTTATACATGTTTATGTATGTTACATAATGGTGTCAGACAGTTCTATTCTTCTTAAAGATATTTTTATTATGCTAGACTTAAATGATAAATTGTTGATACCGCTGGCAATGTAAAATGCCTAGAATATGTGCGTATGTGTATAACCACCATCTAGTTCGTTTTACCTTGTAATTAGTTATGGCTATCGCTCCTGCCCACATCGATCGATACCATAGGATGCATTCACAACCTTACCAAAATTGCAATTCTAGCAATACGGTACATATTCCTTACAGAAGTTACTACGTGTTCGCAGATGTTACAAAGGTCAGATAAGAGAACCGATTCTACGTATTAAGATCGAAAATTGGTACCTATAATAATAATAATATGTTTTTATTGTCTAACAGCAAAGCCAATTACTGGAGATAATTAAAAAGTAATATATTATGTAGATATATGCACTAAAAGAACTAAAACAAATTACAATAATTGATTGACTGAGTCGATGAAAATATCGGCGCAGTGTAAATTAGCAGCACAACACATCGTTATCCGTGGTTATGACTGTTATCATATTATTTGTAGTTTATTGGCTTAATAATCCATACAATCAAAATTACAAAAGCAAGTAAGAAGTATAAGCAGCTTAACCTAGCCAAATAGGACTAAATCGCTGCAGTGCATATATACCAACATGTACTGTTAGCGCTCTTCCTTTAGCCTAATAATAATTAAATAAAAATAAAACAGACAAAAAACAAAATATAAAATAAAATACCAAAAAAAAAGACAAAAATAGAACTACCTAGATATTAATAATACTGCAATATCATTAACATATATACAAATATACACTGGACATGCATAGCGCTGCAGTGTGCTCTCTGGTGTACCAAACCGAGTAATCCCAAAAGTGCTCCAAGTTACGTGTCATATTTTTGATTCGACATCAGCAAACCAGCGACATACCCCCTTATGGTTTCCAAAGAAGCGGTTAGCGGTATTCCCTCATTTAAAAGGTAAGTATTTATTATTTTACCGACATTATAGCTGTAACCACGTTTAAATATTTCTAAATTATGCTTTGGGATCGACAGCAAGTTGGAGGCACGCGTATCACGCCCATGCTCCTGATATCTGAAGCGAACACGATTAAACAGGTAGCGCGGAGTTTCTCTTTTAATAATATTTACAAAAAATATAATACAGTGTAACATGCGTCTGTTGTTCATATTCAAAGTGTTAGTTTGATTAAGCTGCGCTGTAACACCACGGAGACCGTATATCAAGCGAATGCAAGAGTTTTGCATTCTCTGTATTCTTCCTCTGTCTCGATTGGTAATACAGAAATTGTAAATAGTTTCACAGAAAGTTAAGTTGCTTAATACAAGCGCCTCACAAAGTATCTGCCTCGCCGACGCTCCAAGAACATGCCTATGTATGAATATTTTTTTAAGGGCCGGAATGGTTTTTTTAATTAAATATGTCGTATTGTGCTGGAATCGGAGGTTGTTGTCCAGAAACAGCCCTAAGTTCTTTACATTGTTAACCGGCGTTAAAGACTTATTTTTAAGAATTAAGTTCAAATTAGCTGCACAAAACACCCGGTGTTTTTTTTTTGGGCCAAATAAGATTAATTGTGTCTTTGTAGGGTTGATCTGAAGTTGGCGTTTTTCTGCAAAGGAGCATATTTGTAAAAGATCGTAGTTAATTCTATCCTGAGCCTCCGCTAATTCGGAAGGAGGAAATTAATAATAAATTTGGGTGTCGTCGGCATAAAGATGGTACTTGCAAAATTTCAACGTGAGTTTAAGACCAGAGGTGTAGATATTGAAAAGCATAGGACTAAGTACTGCGCCCGTAACACAACCGTGACCTGGTCGAAAGCCAGACTGATACACCGGTAGTATCCTAGATTCCGCAACGAAATGATTTACTTGTTGCATGTTAGTTGAGAATGGGATCGAAAAAGTACATAACGAGAACATTATCTTGGAGCTAGAAAATATGAGGAAGGGTAGGAGAAAAGGACATACAGTGGCATCATTAACTAACCAGCGCCATGTCTTTCTCGACGATAACTTAGAGCACCCATGTCATGCTAGGTTAACAGCGTCGTGTAATCAATGTCCTTCAGAGAATAGACGCCATTATTTCTAACTATAAAAATTCCAAAAAACTGGCGCCAAATCTTATTGCCCGCAAACTGAAGATAAGCATAGTGTGGCGACCATAATTGAGGCGCATATTCCAATTTTACGAACCACCCAGTGGAAGCCCAAAAACCGCTATCAACGATGAAATGGTCGACAACATTCATGATGTCGTGTTAATCGATCACCGTTTGAAGGTGAAAGAGATAGCAAAGGCAACAAGCATCTCAAAAGGACGCGTTCGCCATATCCTACACAAAATTTTGGTTGTGGAAAAGGTAATGGAAAACGCAATGCAAGGGATTTTTTCTTGCGTCTCGTAAGCGTGGATGAGACTTGGATTGCCTCCTATATCCCAGAGACCAAACCACAGTCGAAGCAGTGAAGTTTTCAGGGCGAATTGGTCTCGAAAAAACCAAAGACCGTTCCAGCGGGCGGAAAGATCATTTTTTGGGATTATCAAAGCGTGATCCTCATACTTAACTATCTGCCGAGGGGAAGGCCAATCACGGAGCAATACTGCACCGATGAATTGGTCCGATTTGATGTAGTATTGAAGGAGAAATGGCGTTGTTTCTAGCGGAAAAAATGCTTTCCTACCACGACAATGCACCGGTGCATTTACACCGCCTCGTCGTGTCCAAGTTGAATGAGCTGCGCTACGAATTAGTCTTTCATTCTCCACATTCAGCGGATCCAACCCTCAGCGACTGTTTCCTATTTCTAAACCTGAAAAAATCGCCGGCAGGAAAAAGACTTGCCTCAAATGGGGAGGTCATCGCCTCTACAGATGGTTATTTTGCAGATCTCGAGGCATCCCATTTTTTCGACGACTTTAGAGATTGGAGCACCGTTTGAAAAAGTGTATTGATGTTCGAGGTAAATACATCGAAAAACAATAATAAGAAACCATACCAATACCGGGTATTTCTGCCAGATTCCGAAATCATTTCAGGTTGCCTCCGTACATAAATATACTACGATTTCGTCTAATAGGTATTGCAAATGTTAGGAGTATTAATATTGGCCGATCTTTTTCAAGATAATTTTTGGCACCTTCTTTGAATACAATGCAATGTGACGCACTGTTACTATTATTGCTTTATGTAACAATGTGTTCTTAGCAAACACTCTAAAGTACTGTAGTACTTGGCACATGTGGATGAACGGTGTGGGAACGATACTGGACGTGTCTTTGTTACGAATGCTGACGGACAGTATGGCACCTGAAATTATCTCCACTGAAAAGGTAGCAATCTGTATACCGAATAGGGCACCAGGTACCGAGGAACTTAACTGTTCTCGACGACTGGTTCACGGACGGATCTAAATCCAGTCAGGACACAGGAGCCGCCATTTGAGGACCTAACACTGAACAAAGGATATCGCTAAGCCTGGGTGAGCATACCACAGTTTCCCAGGCAGAGGTGTTTGCTCTCTAACTTGTGCAAAAGGAGGCTGCTAGAATAGGAAAATAAATGTAATGACTGATAGCCATGCTGCTATCAGAACAATTGTGAACCCTATCACTAGGTCGAAACTAGTTAGGGAATGTAAACGATCCCTTAATATTGGATAGCACAGGATAACAAGGTTTCCTTGGTTTGCGTGCTAGGACATGAAGCTATTAAGGGGAATACAATAGCTGACGAACTAGCCAGGAAGGGCTCTAAAAGGCATTTCATAGAACCAGAACCCACATGCGGTATAACTAAGGATTCCGCTATGAGGGAGATCCGGTCGTGGTTAGACAAAGAGAACGTTAAGAAATGGAGGTCGTCTGCAAGTCAACTCCATACTAAAGGGCTAATAGGGGATGGGGATTGTAAGTTCTCTGATAACCTACTTGGACATAGTAAAAAGGAAATTAAGATTATTACTGGGCTGGTTAATGGACATTTCCCCCTGAAAAAGCATCTACATATACAACACACAAGCGAACCTACATATAATCTACTCATGCGAGGAACTGAAGGAACTCAGGCAGAGATATTTGGGAGAGGAGTTGCTTCAGCCCTCGATGGTTCTCAAGCTTTCGCTGGGCAAGATACTGGGCTTCATAGAGGACACCAGGATGATCGAGTGGAAGTGAGACATCTGATAGGCTTGGTACAATGAGCATCTAGCTCAAGTGCCTGGTCAGTAAGGTGTCGACCCTAATTTGTGAATGAATGGATGAATATGTGGAGGAAGATACATAAGCAAAAAGGGAGTGACATGTATCTTTAACACATATCATAATATGAAGGTGTCTATTCACATTAGTAAACCTATAATTGTTTTCTGATTTTACATTGAGATTAACCTACACAGTAAAATATTTTACTAATGCAACCATAATTTTTAGTTACCACAAGTTTATTACAAAATTTTGTAGGACGAACACTTATCACGTTGATTTTAAAAGTAAAGTATCTGCTCCATGAACTGAACATGAATAAATTATAATATGCAATTTTGTGTGTCTATTTACTCTAGAGCATTAACTGTATCTAAGTTACTACAAAGATATTGTAAATTCGTAATAAAACCAACAAAAATTGCACACTCTTTATTTTGTTTATTCGCCATCTTTTCTAAAATATACAGGAATTAATTTAGTAATTTAATCGATAGCGCCTCTTATTTTAATAGTAACTCATTTAGATATTTAATAAATCTTTAGCGTTGCCTTCAATCATCTAATCCATTTATTCCAATTAAGTTTTGTTTTTGTAAGCTAGAAGGTGGATGTTAATATATATATAAAGCTCGACTTTTAGTTTACAAGGCACAAAGGACGTTGTCAGAAGGCAAAAAGACCCAGTGCTGCTGTTTGAGAAATGTAAGCAGTCGGCCATTTTCTATTGTTTATTAATGCGAAAATTGATTAGATATCCTTAGTTAAATTACTCGCTTTATATAATATACTCTGACACCCTTAATTAACTATCAAGTTTCTTATTATTGCCGGTGGCTAGACATTTTGCTTTTCTTGGTACATCATACAATCTGAGCAATTTTTCACTACTGCTACTACTTACAAAAATATTGTTGTCTTTTCAAATGAGCTAATTCCCAATCGACTAAGAATACAATAAGTAAATTGTACTGCATGTGTTTGTATTGATTGGTTGTAATACGTAAACATTTTAGTTATATCTAAATAAGTGTCGATTTGTTAATGTAATGCAATTCACAAAAAAAATATAAAGTAGTTGGCAACATCTGTAGTAGAGTTATCAACCCTATGTAACCTTAATGATCAGTAATTACATTTTAATATAAATCAAATTTTCTTATATACCAGGAATCGTCCTACGAAATTTAACCAACAAGCCTGGCAGTAGTATTAATTCAAAAGGCTTCGTTTTTTGCACCGTGGGCGTTCAGTATATAGGAGTTTAGGCGTATGTTTGGGCTTGACGTCAGGCTGCAACGTTATTATTAGATGTGCGAACTCTACCCTTTCTAAATAATTTATTGCAGCTGGAAAGTCAGAGGTTCTCTATTCTGGATGCCTACACATGCACAGGACAAGCGAGGGATCCATAAAAAACGTTATGTTTAATAGCGGTCTGACCTCAGAAGACTAATTTCCGATATAGGCGCTAATTTTCTATCACAAACGGAACAATGAGATTTCTATCCCTCTCATTGTAAATCACAAGCCAATTTTATCAATCCAGGTTCATTAATATTTTGAATAAGTTTTAAGTTATTATATGTCTGGAGCAATTCCCTGAAGTTAATTGTTAAGCTTTAGCAAATGTGGTTTCGCTAAACGTGATTGTATACAAAGAAGGACACAAGTAAAAAACTACTACCAAGAACTGGATACAAAAATACAAGAATTAAATATCAGAAGCGCAAGTCGTAAGCTTACACTTGTGCTAGTAGAATTTACACGTTTTTCATTGCTGTTTTCGTGTTAAACATCTGCCGGAAATTGCTTCTTGCAACTGCGTTATACATTTTCGAAACATTCGGTTCTCATAACTATAAAACGGAATTGGGCTATTTAAACGATGTTAATAATTCGAAAGGGACAAATAGTATTGCCGGCTGGGCAATGTGTTAGTCTACACAAATAAGGCTTTCAAGAAAGCGTAGGCGGTCCCATAAAGCGAATGGAAAATCAACCTAGTTGGAATCTTATTTTGGTACTGAAATAGGTTTCCTTTTCGTTTTTGTCGGGCTATAAACGTCTAGAAAGTGTACAGGCTCAGCTTTACGTCCGAAAATTCTAAATTTTTAAACCCATACGGTGCAGTTAGGGTATAGATTAATAATGAATACTTAGCGAACTGTAAAAATATGTTTCCGGTACTACAATTTAATTTATATTTAACTACAACTATCGAAAAGCATTAAAAACATTATCTTCTTTTGTGTGATCGGAGATATAAAAAGATCTACATAGAGATGTCACTTTTAGAAATCTTGCTTATAAATAAATTATAATTGAAATATTATAAAAAATGTTCCTTTGTGTATATGTCGCAGTCTACTAGCGTAATTGGTCATTTCACGAACTGACTAGACATGCCATTAAACGCTGACATTTTATATTATACAATATTCCACTAGACGTCTAATATTTTTGGACATTACGTAAAATGCTAAATCGTTTTGGACTACTACTAACAATTTACGCTAGGTGCATATATATTTATTTAAAAAGTACCTACACTTTCATATAATGATATATACAACAATTTTACTTCAACAGAAACAAATAACTATTGACGGTATATAAACGAAAAATGCAAAAAACTGGAAAACCTTCCTTACTTGTCAACACAAGGTAATGATCAGTGGCAATGGTTGTTGCATAAGATTTTACTTCTTCTACACACACATCTACCACTGTTGCACTGTAGTTTTCTTGGTTCCAATCATATTTGGAGGACCAGATGGGCCTGTATCTACTTTCGAAATATATATAAACAAACAAGAAAATCAGGTTTTTTAACTATTTGATGGTAAACATGGATCCACAGCTTAGTACAAGTGGATTATCAATATCGTCCCCAAGAAAACGTGTTACTTTGGGGCGTGGACATTTCTCTGTACAGGAAAAGCAAGTTATACTGAACATTTACAAGAAAATTATTGGTAGTAATCTTACAATAAAGAAAACACAGATAACACTGCAAATTGCAAACACTTTAGGTAACAAACATAAATTTGAATATGTAGATATATTTATATTTAACAATAATAGTAGGTGTTTCGAAGTTAAGTGTTTTCCGGATTCTTGGTAAATATAAAGCTAAAGGACTAATTTTACCACCATTAAAACGAGTTGGAAGAAGGGCGGTGCTACCTACATTTGACGACACTATTAAATACATGATAAAAAGTTTTCTGAGATTTCCAAATCCTGATGGTACGAAAGGACTGTGCAAAATAAAAAACTCCTGCTTTTTATTACATGAAAGCGCAACGCGAAAATTATCTGTCAGCTGAAAAAATGATCGAAATGAACACGAATACATTCACATCAGTAAGTAAAATTTTCTTCTGATACCGTCGATTAAACTAATAGGTATATTATGTTTCAGGTTATACGTAAAGCATTTTTATTCTATGCCATATTGAGAAATGTTCTTAATAAGTAATTAAAAATGAATCTCTGTTCGGAAGGAATTAAATAGTTTTGCAAAATTAAATTTTGAATCTATTCCATCCAACATATTCGTATATTTTTCTATCCCAATCGCTTTAAATACATACGTGCAGTATAGATAAATTTATTAAGTTCGTAACTTAATACTTAAACCGCTAAACTCATACAACATAGTATATATGTATATACATATATATCACTCTGTATAGAGCCGCCAGTATGCACCACCCTGTATACAACACTGTTAATATACCATCCACGTAAATTTACAACAACCTAATTATAACACCCTGTATACTAGATAATGTACCGCCCTGTATATGCACTTAATGTTTACACAGTCCTTTTTATTATTTGTTCAATAACAATGTAATCGCAAACCCATTAAGTGACGTCACGAATCTCCTTCGACATCGCAGTTTGTTTATTATTAGTATCACTTCTGTATGTGCCGTTATTGCAGACGGACGTATCGTTGTCCGTGGGGTATATTTTCTAACAACAGTATTTTCCGTTGTTGTATTTCTATCTGTGCGGCCTTCACATTTAATGTTCTTCTACCTATATTATTCCCGTTATGCGAACACGCAATTTTTAATTGCTGTTCGTAAGGTTTAAATTCTGGAGTTATTTCTAACTTCAAAATTCCCCACACAAATGCGTACAGTCGTATAGTTCGGTTAGTTGGCATTTTGCTACCAACTAACCAACTACTCAATACGAATGCTGTGTTGTTATTTTTCTTCAAATATTGTCAGCAATTGTTGTAAAGCATTCCTGTTGGGTAAGGTCGTTTCGTTTCTTGACTTGATGTTTGGGTGCTGAATGTATGGGATTGCCAGTTACTTTCTTCGTGTGCTTGATTCCTTGGCTCCAACCTCCAGGACCTCTTGGCGCTGTACCAAAAGTATGTAGATAAGTTGTAGCAATTTCCCTTCGTAATACGAGCTGTGTTATATCACCTTCAGATTTTTTGTAAAGCTGCCAAGCATTGTGGATTGATGTATCTACTATCCAAGAAAATGGACACCACCACCATTTCTTACCTCGTACACTTATCCTGTGCCGCGCTACGTTTTTGTCCATCAGATCTGTGCCGCCCATACATGCGTTGTATTGAGAAATTATATGTGGTCTTAGGATGTCTATGACTTTTTTGTGACTGACAGTAGCGCTTTACATTTGCGATAGGAATTATTCCGTAACACGTAGATGCTATACTTACGATACCATTATCAAGCCAACGAGCAAATAAAATACCATGGTCACCATCAATCACAGATTCGTATGTTTCCCTTACTTTCTTGCTAAACACTCTTTTCTCTGTAAGAGGACAACTCTTGGGTATTCTGTTCGCTCGTATTGTGTCTGTTGCAAAATATCCTCTTTCCTTCAAATAAGTGAGTAAATTAGAACCGGTAAATAAATTATCAAAGTAGATTCTGTAGCACAAGTTCCTTTTTTCTACAGGTATTTCGTCCAACATGGCTACTAATGGTGCAGCGGCTTTACCAAACTCCTTCTCATATTGCACGTTACGTCTTGTATTGTTTCCTTGATACATTTCGAAATTTAGTAAATAGCCCGATTTTGTGCTGAGAGACCACATCTTGTAACCAAATCTTATTGGCTTACCTCTTATAAACTGCTTGCAGCCATGACGTCCGTAATACTTTACCACACTTTCGTGGTAGCATAAATCCTTTTCAGGTTGAAAATGATGCAAGAATTTTGCTTTGATTTTATCCATAAAAGGTCGCATTTTCCATATTTTGTCAGTAAGATCTGGTAGGCACAATGTAGAAAACGCCATATTTGCACAAATCGATCTCGTCTCATTGAATTGTAGATAATATTGTTTCTCATGTCACTTTCCGAATCCCAATAATATCTCTTCCCAAGTAATTCATTATATCCACTAATAATTAGTATTGCCAAAAATCATTGCATTTCTTCGATTGATATTTTGGGATCCTGACAATTAGTAAATAACGCATATCGACTACTTTGTTCTACAAGAAACTTCATTATATCTTCATCGAAAAATAATTCAAAGATTTCTACACAGGATAAGTTTTTATACATTTCGTAATTCGGCGAAATAAAGTTATTGTGTGTGTGTGCCAAATCTCCTGATATCCACTTGATATCAGTAGCATTTTGAGGTGATCACTACCTCTTAGAACAACTTCTGCATTAGCACGAAGTTGTGCACCCGGCAAATTATCAATAGTGCCTCCGCCATCCTCATCCCCCGAATCTTGGTCAGTTAGGACACCTGCATCAGGTGATTCTATATAAATTGCGTCAACATCATCTGCGTACGCTATTTCCAATGCCTCGTGGAGTGTAAGACCGCCTCTGTAATATATGCAAAGTCTAGAGTTTGAGACGCCTAGCGTTACCATATGGTAACGCAGTTAAAAATACATGTATTACACGGGGTGTATGTGACTAAGAGTTATTCTAATCAGTTACAACTGTAATACATATATTTGTTTACGCAATGAACAGGTACAACAAATTCTAACTAAATATTGTAAAGAAGAACACTTACTCAAAGCGTACAAAGTCGGCCATTCTCTTCTACAAATAAAAACGAATACTTAAAAAATATAAATACTCCAACTTCCACTTCAAGCCGTATAACGGATGATTACAAATGGTAAAGTAGTTTACTGAGAATGAGTAATAAGTAAAGACCGGATTATATCCATGAAAAAAACGTATAAATATGCGCATATATATGCACGTTTTTACATCAAAATATGCAAAAAACCAAACAAATATACAACTGAAAATTCCAAATATGTTTTACTAAGATAATATTTTATAATGCAGGTAACAAACTAATGCATTTAAAATTGCAAAAAGGTCTAAAAAGATCTCAAAATACATCCAAATCTGAACAAATATGATTAATATATTATTATTAATTTTTATAATTATAAAAGCACTTAATTACTAAATATTTTTCAAAGATTTCTACTAAAAAATTATGTCGTTTATCTGTGAACATATGTTTATACACTGAAAATGTTCTTTCTACATCTACTGAAGTTATTGGTGCATTTTTTAGTCTACATATTGTTTCCGCACTTAAGTTGCATCTTTCGTTAAAATCACCCTTTAGTATGTTAGCAGATCCTTTTAACATACCGTATCCCGTACTTTTCGAAATCACATTTTCACATTTTTTATTTATGGTAAGCCCGATGTTACCCTGCACTTTAGCACATGATTGCTGAAATGTGTCCACATATTCAACGGATTCTATTAAACTCAAAGATGTGTTCTCCAATGCTAAAATAGTTGTTGGAACAAAATCGTAGTTGCATTTAATGAATGACAATTGCTGGGGCAGTAGTTTTTTCGTTGAACAATCTTTGCAATTCCGTAACACATTGAGAAGAATCCGTAATCTCTAAAACGACGGTTTTTATTTCTGCAAAATGATCAGCATAAAATATGGCAGCATTCAACCATGTCCCCCATCTTGTGGTTACAGGTCGAGGAGGAAGTGGTCTATCTGGCAGTCGGTCCTTGTACATCTGAATACGTAGCGGAGCCTTTAAAAACACTTTCTTCACATTACTAATTAATTCGTTGACCATAGGGAATTGGTTTCGTATTTCTTCAGCAACCCTATTGAGACCATGAGCAAGACATGTGACATGAAGTAGGTTCGGATAGAACACCTTCAAATTTATAGCACTTCGAACCATATATGGTGCTGCGTCTGATACTAGCAGTATTGTTTTCTCCAAAGAAACTGCTTCAGGCAAAAAAAAATTACTTAATCCTTCTTGAATAAATCTTGACATTGATATATTGTTTGTCTTTTCAAGCTGTTTTGAAGAAATTAAATATGATCTGTTAGAGACATTATCCTTCAAGATTCCAATCAAAAGATGAGCTATGTAACGCCCAGCATTATCCGTTGTCTCATCGACTACTATATAAAAACGATTATCTCCGATTAATTTCAAACAGAAATTATGCATTAATATGCAAAATACCTTCAGATATGCATTAAAAGGGATAAATGCATACATATTATATGCAAAATATGCACATTGCATATAATCCGGTCTTTAGTAATAAGCATCTACTCTATATATTTAAAGTTTATAAAATGAGAGCATATTTAAACAGAGTCTAATACCGTTACCATATGGTAACGCTAAGCGCTTGTGGGTTGCTGTTGGTGTGTTGGGCTGTTCCCAGCGAAATATTCCAATGTGGTGCTGAATCTAAGTCACCATTGACGCCTTCGATTTCACCAACATTGTCTAATAAGATGTTTTTCCTCTTCCACCATAGTAACTTAGTAATTCTTCATAAAACTCATTTCTATCGATAATCACGAGTACAGAGCTATCGCTCTCGGTCGCCACATAAATTCTTACACCACGTGCGCACACAGAACATTAACCTTCTAAAGCAAAACAGACACCTCGCGTAAATTTTCATTAGTAGTTCAAAACGGTTTTGCATTTCACGTACCGTCCAAAAATATTAGACATCTAGTGAAATATTGTGCAATTACATAAAGTGTCAGCGTTTGATGAAATGTTTAGTCAGTTCGTGAAATGACCAATTACGCTAGCAGGCTGCGACATATACAGTAAAAAAGCTTGAACCTGAACGGTGTCAGTGTTTTCGATTGCTGAGACGTATTTTACGCAGTTACACATTCTATTCTGTTTTAAAAACAATTACATCGAATCATAAATAACCTCAGCACATGAGATTGGACCGGTATGATCTTAGTTAGTTTATTCATAGTGCAATTGTTCCTGATCTAATGTAATTCCAAATACAATATCAACTTAGTAAAAATTGGTGAATTTCATGCAAATAGCCATACCCAACAAATACTGAACAATACTGAACAAATTCTATTAATAGTTTCAATCTACTTATTCTCAAAACCATAAGACTTGCTGAGCAAGACATAGATTGTAAGAAGGAGGTGAAATATCAATACTTTATCCTGAACCAAACTTTCGTGGACGAAGCATCATCGAGATTTACTAACGAGGTAAAAAATGCCCTAATGGTTTGTAAAAACGTCACAGGAAATAATTGGAGAGGCAACCCAAAAATACTGCTATGTATGTATACAGCAATAGTTAGCCTAATGATCACTTATGGAGCAGTGCCGTGAACTAAAGAAACTAAGTTTGCCATCGTGAGGGTTAATCTATCCAAAGTGCAAATGGAGCTTCGCATTACTTCAGTTATGAATACACATCAGTACAGCACCTATGGAAGTGGTATCAAACCTTACCTCTTCCAATATTTTGGTGGAGAGCACAGCCGAAAGACCACACGTACAATGATCGGGGAAGGGTTGGCTAGGCATACGCCTCAACCTCTTGCAAATGAGGAAATTTGGGATAAGTTCCGAGACGACTTGCCAAGGAAGCTCAGTTTATGCATACAAGTCTGGACGGCGCCAGTGGAAGTGGTACTAAATCGTACTCTTCTCCACGTTTTGGTGGAGAGCATAGCCAAAAGACCACCCGTGGAATAATCGGGCAGCATCCTGAAGGCGAAGAAATTTGGGACAAGCCCCGAGACGATTTGCCAAGGAGGCTCAGCTTTGTGAAAAGATTTACCCAAAGCTTAGCACCAAGAGCGCATGGGATAAATACACCATCTCAAAACTCAATAGCAACGCCATCAAATAGCAACGCCTTCAAAACGGCTGAGGAAACTGTAATAGGGATATATGGGTCTAGTATCAAATATTTCGAGAGCTTAGAGATGTACCCAAGTATCTTTCAGGCGGAAAGTTGCACTAGCACTACCTGTACAAAACATTCGCACCATACATCTTAGTGTACACAATATAATTGCACGCGTTAGTGAATATTTTATACCAAAATCTTAAATCTAAATCCAAAATCTTTATCGTTAGCGTTTCTTGTTCCTCTGTAAGCCGCAATACTTTCCATAGTGTCGACAAATGCAGCCGTCATCTTGAAAGTAGTTGTGTGTATAATGCTTGTAGTAAAATCTTTGTCGCCGAATTATCTACAAAACCGCCAAGGAAGTGCGTCAAATAATTGTCTGTTTCATCTGTGGCGAATAGAAATTAAAACATTAAGAACAGTCTTTCACACTCAGTACGTTTTCAAGATAAAATTTGATTTCACCATAAGAGTATCCGATGTTGCACATACATATATCAGGCTTTTTAATTCAGAAATGGTGGGCATACTCTTACTACTAACTCCACAAAATATGTACGTCACCCAGCGATAACAAGTCAGATAATAGATACTGTTAATACAATACGTCAAACGTTGGCGACTACAAATAAGCAACAGACATTTATGCACATTAGAAAAGCTACCTATAGCATCTAGTCCAGATTAAGTAGTTAAGAAAATCCAGTAACAAAAACGAAAACAAAAACTTCCCAGAAAATTCGTTAGAGATAAATGCAGGTAATTCCACCGTCGAGAATTCCGTCGAGAAAGGAAGGAACACAATTATGCTAAAGCGACGTAGGTAAAGATTTTTAGTGTGTTTCATTATCTTAAGTATTTTTATCAGCTATGCGCTTGCTGTTTCATTCGGTAAGGCAATAGGTTCCGCAGTTACATTTCTCACTTCCCAGATATCTTCTTATCCTGGAATTCCAGGAGCTTACGGCGAAAAGGTAATCTGGGATTTGCGAAGGAACAGTACGATAAGTACGATAGCATAGCGAGGTGAAAATTAAAATTATCAACTATCGATTCATGGGATTCCAATACAATTTATGCACCATTTAATCCTGTTAGATTTATGCGCGTCCCGGTTAGATAGTCTATAGAATGAATACAATATGATGGAGAGTAGCAGAGGCTATCTTTTACTATAAACAGATGCAGAGGCTCTACTATCCAATAACTCATAGTGCTCGTGACCGTACTAGCAACGGCAATGTATAATGTGGAAGACAAAAGCAAAACAATGCTTGTTATGACAGTGGTGTAATTTGAACTACTTAGGTACTTTAAAATGAAATATAAATTTAAGTAATAATAATATTTAATAAATAAATTAATCTATAGATATAAGTGAGTGCAATATGCTTTCAAACAAGGTTGTGCCAATTGTTTTTGCCTAAAATTTTCTATAGAAAAGTAAAGTTATGAACTAGAAAGACACTAATTTAATTTAACTGTATTTATTTTTTAACCCTTCGTTAGTCGCGCATGTATCTAGCAGATACATGCCTTCCTTATTTGCAATTTTCTTAGAAACGGACAAAGACACAATTACGTTATGCAGCATATTCCTAGTTTCGTGTGTCTTGAATCACTTCCTAGAAGGATTAGCTCAAATACCCCTTTGTTTTGCCGTTAGTGCTATAAAACCCAAATGACGTCAACCTTGTACTTGTTAGGTACAGCGCGACCCAGCGACCATCGAGGTTACAGTTTTGAGTGATTGACATTCACAAGTCTGTTCGAAAACTCTATAAAAAAAATAAACCCCAAGATGAACCCGAGTCAGGATTATCTAGGGCACCAAAAAGACAACGCTGTCAACCGTGTTACCAAGAAAACCGAAAAACGTCAAAACGTCATTTAGCGCTTATCGTTGTGAAAAGTGTGGCAAGTGTTTATGTTTGAAACAACATTCAAAAATTATTTGTGAAAATTGTATCAATAATAGTATGGAACGGCAATTATCAGAATGATTTTTTATTTTATTATATTTTTTATGTATAATAACATTATTGCAGAATGAGAATAAACCCTAAATTCTAAATATTGATAGTTTTTATTCAAAAGTCTACTCTTCCATCGGACATTAGTTTAAATTTCCATTGATATTAAGCTAGTTATTTTAATAACATCTAAGAGTAAATACTACTTGTAGAATGTTGTAGGAACTCAATGCGTAATTTATATACATATGTACATGTATCTGGTAGATACAGCGCGACTAACCACGTTACAAAAAGTCGCGCGCCTGATGAAGGGTTAAAAATATGCACTTGGAACCACTATAGGAAGCCAATATTTAATGTACCACTTAGTATGGTGATTGTACCATTCTTTCTCGGGTGTTATGCCGATATTATAGGCTCATATTTTACAATATAACACAATAAAAGACAATAAACGTTCGTAGATAAAAATGATTTATTATTGGAAATTGCGGGATATAAAGTGAATCGTTTGCCATCATCCGATTCGAATTCCGTGGAACTTACTTGGGTCGAGAACTGAAAGTGAACGTGAAATAGGAATGGAGAAGGTGACATAGGGTGCAAGTAATGCTGAAAAATTGATTTATAGAAAAAGACGCACTATCACTGTAAAAGTTGATGTAATAAAAGTACTAGAAGCGTAAGAATTTGCGCACAACAAGGACATTAGAGATTTTTTTCTCGCTTATAACAAGAGAAGAAAATTTGGTTTCAATTGAAGTAGTTTTTAAAAATATAACAAAACTGGATACTTGATATGTTGGTATAATACTAATGCTAATATACAGTAGGACCCCGTATTCGCGGATTCAATTATTCAGGGTTCTGGTGAAGTACTAACTCTTGGTGAAACATTGCAAATTATTCATTTAATAAAACAAAAGAGAACATTGCATGCTAAAGTAGTAATGTACATATATGGTAAAAATGAATCGTCAATACGCAAGATTTTAAAAACGGAAAATATTCGTTCTAGTTTTTCCGTGGCACCTCAGACTGCCAATAAAACTTCCACAATACGCGATAAACTAGTAATAAAGCTAGAAAGAGCGTTAAATTTATGGATTGAATATATGAATAGAAAACATATACCGATCAATGGCAATATTGTACAAAGAGGGCCTTAAGTCTTTATGAAAACTTTAACGAAGGTAACACTGAAGAAGATATGAAAGCATTCACACCAAAGGGAATGAAAATTTTAAAAATCACCGGAGAAACTGCATCTGCTAACGAAGAAGCTGCTGCTACGTTTCCGGCTTAATTAAAAGGGATTATTGAAGAGGACGGCCACCACCCGAAGGAAGTGTTCAACTGCGATGAAGCTGGCTTACTGTGGAAAAAATGCCCAGTAGAACGTATATTCATAAAACAGCAAAACAAGCACCAGGATTCAAACCATGCAATGACAGACGTGATCAAGCCAGACGCAATACATCTACTTGTGTTCTGACAATCAAATAAGAAATAACTGAATGGTTTCGCCTATGGTTCATACTTGGAACAGGAGAAATTCCCATTTTAAGCACTGTTAATAATGAACAATGCACCTGGTGATCCAAAATCCATTGCTATGGAAGATGAAAATACTAAAATTGTATTGTTACCGCAAAATACAACCTCGTTACTGCATCCTCTCGACCAGGGTATTATACATACACTCATCTTGTTTGGAAGCCTTAAAATATCAACGAATATAGAGCTTGAGTTGCAAATTACGCATTGCTGCAAAACATTTACAATCACCGACGCAATTACATGTATCAAAACAGCAACAAATCAGTTAAAATCAGAAACTAGAAAGTCATGTTGTATGAATTTGTGGATTGAGGGTGTCAGCGACTTCGAAGATTTACTGACTGTTGAGGCGGAGTTTTTAGTTTAGTGAAGAAGGATTCGTCGATTTGATGGAAGAGGGGATGCATAAGTGTATTGAAGAACATGGAGAAGAATTATCAAATAAAGAATTAAAGGAACATATAACTTCATCGACAGAGGAAGAGATTGATGAAGAAACTGAGGCACGAGCATCAGAATGGGTTTTGGAAAGGTTGGCCAAAGTATTTCGGCTTGCATAGAATTTAAAGGAAAAGACCGCACCTTGCAGTCCTTTAATGGAACGCAGTATGAAAGTAACCAGATCAATAACTGAAGCACTATTTAATGAATTGAAGAATAAAAAATAGCAACTTCCTGTCTTGTCTTCCAAAAAAGTGACAAAAGGGCATCGACGATCGAGAATCCTGTGCCATCCACATCGCTTGTGTTTGCTTTTTCTCCGGTGTGGTTGAGGTGCAAGAGTCAGTTGATGTCTTTTCTGAATGAAGATTATTTTTAATATCTAATATGTACATATTAGTTCAAATAATTTAGCAGTGGACCTTCGTCATAAATGACGTCAAAGGGAGTACCAACAATTTTAAATTATATATTGTCACAAATCGCACCGGAGATGGCTCAGCAATATGTATCAATATGAACTCCATGAACTATACTAGATGCTGAGTCAACCTCCGGCTGTAGTATAAGTTATAGATATTAAAGAATCTCGAATTTCGTCGATGTGTCCCTAATCGTCGGCCAATCGGCCGGACATAAGTCGGCATTTTCATGTATTGTGGACGGGGACCTACCTAGTGATAACGTAGAATAAATATATAGTCAGTTGTGCCTACCGAGTTGTTCCTTAAAGAACAGCCTGCCCCTGTAAGGGGAGTAGAACCACAGACAGCAAGGTAGGTGGTTATTTGCTGTATTATTAGCCGAGTACGTGGTACCCGCTGAGCGAGGCTCCCCGAGCACCCCCCAATCCCCTGCTAGGTCCTTATAAACCGGCCGTAGCAAATTGGTGGAGGCGCTGGGTAGGCAATTTGCTGCGACGAGTTAATGGCAATCTATGAAGAACAACAAATGATTTACGTCAGTCAAACGAAGACGTTCTAAACCTGTCACTGGAGTTGATAATGCTTCAGAAGTTGCTATTAGGAATACAATTCACCAAATGTATGAAAACTGTCAGCATATTATTTTAAAAACATTAAGGGAAAGATTGGTTGAACTGAATATATACACTGGAAGCCAGAATTCTCTACGCACTATACTTAAAAACATTGGGTTCAAGCGGACAAAAGATAATCCTGAGAGAGGATTGATAGAATTATCTCATGTTCTTCAGCAAATGACTTTTTTAAAATTGTATCATGAATATAAACAGACCAATATAAAGAGATCAAGGTACATAATTTTGTCTTTCTAGATGAAACAAGGATTTTTCAGAATGGTACGATTACTCGTTCATGGCAAGATGCAGATCTGAGGTCCGTTAAAAGTATAAAAGTTGATAGTAAAAGATACATTGTCGTGCATGTAGGAAGCGAGGATGGTTTTATTCCAGGTGCGAAACTTGTATCTTCTTCTAAAACCAAAGATGCTGACTATCACGGTGAAATGAATCAAATCAATTTTGCGAACTGGTGCCGTGACCTTTTACTGCTGTTACCTGGACCTTCTGTTATTATATGAACAACGCACCATACCATAACACCTTAGTTTCAAAAGTTCCTAATACTTCATCTACAAAAAATGAAATTGAACAGTGGTTGATTACGAACAATGTGGAATGTATATGTGTATTGTGTGATGATAATATCTCTACTAGATCTAAAACGTACTTCAATACACAAGCTTTTTCTAATCAATCAATCGTAGGTAAAGTAGTAATTACGTCTACATTATTTGGGTTTCGTGACTACTACCGAAGTTACACCCAATTTCATGAACGCGAATAATATATCCGATACTAATTGAATTTATAGAGCAGTTTTGACATGTAGATAAAATAATTAGGAATAAATAGAATAATATAAATAACTTATTGATTAGTTTTTTTCCGCAATAAGTTTCATCGGTATGATACACACCTTGTCGAAACGCTACCTAATTTAACCAATAGCTTGATTTCAAGCTTGCGGGTTAGGAAAACTATATTATAATAAAAATAATATAACAATGCGTATTGCTACTTAGGGTCTAGTCTTCCTTACTTTTCTGCTCAAAATTTAAAGCTTTAACTTCGTATAATACTTTAGCCTTCCTCATACGTATTAAAAAATAAAATTCAGAAGAATCTGTTTGACCCTCCATAAATGAAGTCTTTTATTAAAATGTTCACACCATTTTGAAATGGGATAATTTTTTACTCAACCTTTGTCTTTCATTTTCTGATGGCGAATCTCTTCTACCGTCAATGATTAACGACAGTACCGGTCTACAGATGTTGAATAGTTTGAACGTGAAGAAAGCTAGCTGTCCAGATCATACCCCCCCATTCCCATATTATTTAGCAAGTCTTAGTTATTACTTATCCGCTAACCAAATTATTTAACTTATCTCTCATGTTAACTTTTCCTCAAGTTTAGAAAAATGCACTAATTACACCTGCTGACAAAAAAGGTTATGTGGATGGAATCTTAAACCGAGCTTAATATTAAAGTTTTCGCAATCATTCAGAATTTATTGATTTCTAAATTACCTGGTTGTCATGACAATTTGCACTGGTGGATTAAATTTTAGATCAGAAAAAGACAAGTCTGGAGCTCTAAATGGGCTTACATTTGGTTGACCCCCTGCTGTATCCTTGGGTTCTCATCCAGCCCGCTCCTTTTTAATTTTGTACTTAAATTACATTGATCTGATCTTTAGTGTTTACGGATTTTTGTTGTATTTAGATAGCTTTCAGATTTTAGCAGCTTTTGTACAATTTACAATTACAATTAGCTCTCTATAAATTATATTTAATTCTAATTCCAATAGATTACATTTAAACATTATCGACACAAACATAGATGTCATTACTCTTCGCGTTTTAAATCTCTTGCTCCATTTATAGTATATACAGTACGCATAGTGATAGAATTTAAATTTTTGGCATTTCAGTTCGAAAATAATTCGAATGGTACCATGAAGAATGGTTATATACGAATTATTACTAAAACACAAAAATACTTAGCTGTTAATCTTTCAAGAATATACAAGATTGCTCATAATCGTTTCAGCTGCATTATGAGCTGTCTCATGCAAGTTTTGCTCTTCCGAAACTGGAGGCCAGGACTAGGTCTAGTTTTCAACTTACCACTGAAAGTACTAATATTGGCATGAACTCACGTAAATAAATATTAAACTATGTTGTATGTCTTTATTATTTTAATGTATGTTTTCCTTTAAAAACGAATTCATTAACTCAATCTAAAAATTCCTGATATAACAATCACTTCAAGCGGATGGCGAAACACATCTGGAATCTACGATTTATATAAGTAGTTGCACGAGAAATCAAGTATATCTTGAATTGTACAAAACCGAAATCATCCAATACAAGAAAGATGTTAATAAAACAAAAAATCATATTACGTCAACATGATCTGGAATTCTTACAATAAATCAAAAATAGCTTGGACTGTTATAAAAAAAATAACGACAATAAATAATTGTCGTATAAATAATTTGTCTATTCGAAACCATCGGGATGTCTGGAATGATCCCAGGGAGTTGCAACATTGTTGCAAGATCATTTTGTAATCGACGCTGACTTTGAACCGACATAAACGTACAAATTCTACGAACCCTTTTGACGTTCCTTTATATGTGATGGCCACTGATGAGGCTGAATTTAGTTATAGTCAACTTTATATTGATAAGTTTGCAAACAAGTATTCATCGGGTACTAGGTTTTAATAAATCGTTGTTGTCGAAGGTATTTTTCCCGATGGCCTAAAGGTAGCCAAAATCATACCAGTACACAAAAAGGGGCCGAGCACGATGTTTCAAATTATCGACCCATATCTCTCCCCTCGGTATTTACAAAAATAATTTGCTGAAACATTATCTAGAGATAAAATCCCGTTCCGAATGCAAGGCGTTTATTTTAATCACATGCTTTATTTTTTGACGATCACTAGATCAATAGATAGGTCTTCTAGGGAGTCCTGTATTTTTAACGTCAGTAATCCTCAGACTGATATTCGGACGTTAACTTTAACAATTCTGGTAACAGATCTTATACGATATACGTGCCATAACTTTACTCTGCAAGGTAGTCTGATCTCCACAATACTAAAGGAGAAGAAGGCAAGGAAGCAAATCAATCTAATACTGAGAGAGTTAATGTGGAGCTTGGCTGCTTAGAATAGGAAAAGCAAATTACTTTTCGAAAATGTAGTAGTTTCTTCCATCAATTAAATAGTGATATTTGACTAATAGACAAAAATACTTACTCCTACCTCCTTTAGTACTATAGTCCATAGTCCAATACTACACAGTTATAGAATAACTGCATGTAACACTGCTACAACAGGGTGCAGGCTTACCTGAAAAAAAAGATCAAGTTAATTTTATGTCTAAATTGAATGTCAGAAATATATGTATGTATGTATGTACTTATAAGCTTACGCTACAATAATTTGCTGTATGTTATCAATAATAATTAGAAAATTTCGAATGCTTCAAGATGAATCTGTTCCCTTTTCAGGAAATTACAGCTGCACACATAGATTACGAGTAAGTAGCTTAAATTACAATAACAGCAAGGGTTTTAATAATAAGTTATACAAGCACTGTAATATAAGCAAAAACTTTAGCGATAATGCTTAGAGCAGCGGTTGAAATCCAGACAGTAATATAGTAACCAAAACTTCCCCACGGTATCCGATTTTCTTCAACCCTTATTTAATATTCACGGCGATACTCCAATTGCCGCAGTTTACAAATCTACACCCTCATTTGCCAGGCAAATTAACTAGCTGAATGCAACTACGCGTCCGAAAAGTCAACAATGAAAGCATTGGACCGCAATGCTCTGCGGTCTGGCAATTTATACGAATAGTATTATTGTAAACTGGGTTGATTAATAATCGAATATCACGGTTTCGAAATCTGTATGGCTTTACTATTTCTACAAAAGACGGGTACTATAATTCTAGACGAGATTGAAGCGATTACTTAGCATACAGCAGAATATTGGTTCACATTGCAATTTATAGTACGTTCTCTTGTCGAAGTATGCAAATTTCTTCAGTTTCCATTAAAACACTGAATTTGACTAGGTGACCTACTTTCAATATGGCGTATTGTGACAGATTTTTGTTGAATCTAGATTTTGTAAAGTTAGCAATCAGTTTAGGTCTTTGAGATAGTTTAATTGAATATACCTATATTATGTTTTTCACGAACCGCTCATACTGTATATACTATATATGTATTTGTTGTGCGGTATAGCGCTAGCTGCAAACTATCGTACTTTACGGAATTTGTTTGCTTTAACATCTAAAACCTTTAACACTGACTACGTAGTTAGAGTGTTACGGTTCATAACTCGGTAAAATATCTGGGGTCTGCAGGTTCGTAGTACGTACTAAATATAGCTAAGAGAGCAATAACAATTACTACAGGAACTTAATAAAGACACTCCAATATCTCTCGTGGAAATTTCCCTCCCAATGCGAATAATAAGATTTACAATTGAGAGACAAGTTTTTAAACAAATTTAATTACATTAATTCCAGAGGCCGCCGGCAATAGAATGACATTTAGAACGGTGAAATCTCCTTAAGATAATTTCGAAATTAAATATTAGTTAAATGTACTGTATAATAGTACTTCTTTAAATAATATCGAATTAGAGTAACAGACCGAGAAGCAGAGATAGAAGGGAATTCTTAAAGCGGAACGTTGCTTATCTTTGTACTAGGTTAGTCGGAACGTAAGAAAATTATATCTAGAAGGTTCCTATGTGCGCTACGGACAGTAGGTTTTCAGCGCAAAGAAATGATACCAACTAGTGTCAATAACAGTTTTTTGATTAAGAAGAATTTCAATAACCGTTAGTTTAATGAAAGCTCTAAATTAATTTTACTCAGTAACAAGGGATGCCTAAAGCTTCTGAATTAGCGCAAGTAGAATACGACTGGATTGTAGCAAAAGCTTGAGGAATTGCGGTGCCTGCCTTTGATGGATTCGTGAAGTCATAAAAGCCTGTTGATGATCCTCCCAATATTAATATTCGTTGTGTATAGACATAACAAAAAATATGTACAAAAAAAATCTTTTATTTATTTCATACTTCTTGTAATCAGAGCTATGAAGGGTGGCAAATACTTCTGGCCAAGGTTGTACAACACGGAAAAACGATTAATTTAATTAATTAATTATAATGTAATTATAGAAAATTGTTAAACATTGTAAATAGTAGGTACACATGTTTAAAAAATAGCAATAAGCTTCATAAATAATTTTACTCACGATCGGTTAGTAAAGTAATATTATTAATTGCTACGTTCTCTACCAACAGTCCATAACAAAAATAATTGTCAAAATGCCATGAAATTTAATACTAATGTATTTTTGAAATTCAATGATGAACCACTTTCAGCTTCGGTATGTAATATACTATTATTGTTTCGTGAGTATATGTATATGGGTAATGCAAAAACTAAATTATAAAATAACAAAAAAATATTATTGAATACGTAAATTAAAAAAAAATATAAAAAAACTTCATTTATACAGAGCAAATTTTTTCTGAAGATAGTATACGCATTTACTGCAGCACCGTCTAACATGCCATAGAAAACTCGCCGGGACCAATGTCGTGTTTTACGAGCAACTGTTTTGGAGTGACAGAGTTGCTCGTAAGTATCAACACCACCCTTTGTTGAATTGTAAATCAGTACAATTTCAGATTTTTTTGTCTCATTTCCTATAATAATAATAATAATAATTTATTGTACCAATTACAAAAAAAGTCTAACAAAAATATAAATCAAATAAAATAACCAAATATGGCACAAATCCCACGGCGATGTTCAGCCTAGTCCAGATAATGGACCGCTGATCTATCACATTGCCCTGTACAAAAGAATAATAGTATGATGTTAACACGAGATTGTCAGTAGCCAGTAAGAGACAACCATACCCAAAGCTCTAAAGAACATAATATAAGTACAACAAATTATTCAGAAACTTACTAATAATTATTGTTCTGGATTATCTGCAATTGTTTACGCAATTACAACTAAACCCGCAAACTGATAGTAAGTACCTTTAACCTTATGTCCACTCCATTATACTGTTTGAGAATGTTATAGGAGAATTCTCTTTCAAAAAATGCAGTTTTGTGAACGATGGAGTAAGTAGGCCCTTGAATCGAACATTCAAGTCTGTTATGCAGCTGAGCATATTGAGCATTTCAGATATGAATTTCAAGAAGCTTGGAGGAATCATCTAGTTCACTTCCAGTTAAAACCTTTCTTATAGAACCAATTTTTAACATAAACTAGCAAACAATATCACAAAAAAAATAGGTGCGTTAGGGGTAACACAGGGTCAAAATTACGTTAACACGCTATGTTTTCTGTAATATTGACCAAACTTCCACAATTCTCACACAACCTACTTGGTTTTCTTGGGTTATAAGGTGCACTGAACCAAACGACGGTATTTGCACTCGGTTATGGATTACAACAAATGCGTGATTCGCCTGGATCACCCACAACCCAATGTTACAGTTGTAGGGTTAATTTAGTATAAGTAAATTTGGCAAGCCTGGCAGACCACAATATCACGACATTCACAGAATTAGTCACCTCTAGTTTTTGTATTTTGAAGGCAAAGAAAATAATTGTGACAGAAAGAAATGGATAGTTATGTATATGTAATTTAATGAGTAAAGCATAAAAATGCCTGGGATGCTCATGGCAAAACGAGTGCAATGAAACTAGATCAAGAATTAGTAGTGGATTACGAGGTTTCGACTTCCTCAGGCTCATCAGCTCGGCTGCGGATACATTTTTGTGTTTAACTTTGTGGCATCTCTCGACGATGTTGCAAGTATATCACGTCCTGGTAAGCCGTAATGGAGGCATCAGTAGACTGTAAGCAGATCGAGACATCTATCGGGACTGGCAATCCACCCATTGGCCGAGATGGATTTGTATCTGCTGTAGCGACTTGTCGTTGTATGGTACCACCAGCGATGTCATACTTACAACCTTTTGCCACTGTCGGAGATATTGTAGAATTAAAAGTTGAGAGCAAGTTGTTATGAAATTGGGTCTTGCATTTGGAGCTGCGCTAATGGCACTGGGTAAGTCGAAACCACTTGGTTCGCTGCTAATGCTTGATCTAGTTTCATTGATGGACAGATGTAGATTGGTTACTTGTGAGCGGTGGCGATAATGGTGATCTGCTTATTTGCTTTTTTCACGATTCACTAGTTGGTAGTTTTCTCCATTTTTCGTGATTTAGTAATTATTTCTTTCATTTAACTACTTTATCGAATTAAGTTAGGTTAGCTGACGGTTGAGAGGAAAAGCAGCTGTCACCAGGTGATTGGAGGCAAGCTGAACTCCGCCTGAATTTTTCATACTTGATTTTGTTTTTTTTTTTTGTTTTCTTGTTGCTGTAATAATTAATATTGTGACATACTTGCGTATCGAAGAATTATTTGCACTAATTTCAGTTAGAGACCTTGCAGACTTTCAGCACACACACTATTATGTACATATTCTAAGCACACATACTTATTTTTATTTATATTTTATTATATAGTTATTTGGTAGTAAAATAGTTCTTACAGAAAATAAATTAAAACACACTATTGCTCTAATTTATTTAGCTAAGCTGGTAAAAAATTAATTAACATTAACGGAAATAGCGTATTACAGTTTACTGTTAATATAACACCACTTTCTCGCTGCTAGCTTTCAAAAAAAATCTTTTTGTTTGTATAAAATTTGCAGAATTACAGGGGGCATCGGCAGGCCATGAGTCATTATTACGCCTTCGACCGACTAAAGATTTTACCTTTCATTTATATTTTCTTTGCATTTTCCATGCAAGTTGAGCAACTACAAAAGGCCAAATTCAGAAGGAACATATCGGGGTTCGAACTTGGTACAGCCAGACTAAGAAGCGCGTGCACTAGGCACTACGCCACTAGCTCGTATGTGAATAAAATAATTTGATATCTCTTACAGTTTGAACAATATTTATAAACAATTGGCCATGCTTTGAAGTAGGCTGAACCCGTTATCAAAATTTGCAGCGCATCTCGGCAAAGTGCTCTAGAAAATTGTATAGTGCTTAGAGCAAGCTATTTTAGGAGTCTGTAAAGGTTTATTTACTTATGAATCTGTTACCGTTGTTCTCTGATCTGTAAAGATATGAATTATATTTAATGAATTGAAAATGAAGTTAGACTATTGTACTTTTGGAGCGGGATTGATAATAATGATGAAGTCATTGTACCTACCGAAAAAAAATCAATGTTTTGCAAAAAAATTGTAAATACATGTGACATACGAGTACGAACAATTCATAAATTGGTGCCTAAAACTTAAATTTACATAATTTCGTCTATATGTAATTGCACAAAGTACTGCTTTTTTGTGTCTCTACTCCATAAAATATGTGCGACACAAATGTTGTTCTAGCATGATAGCTATCTACATGAAACGGAATTTAACTTCACTCACATTTTATAATTGCTTTGCGGAACTATATTTTTACACCAGCGTGCATAGATTCTAAAGTTTTAATAGTTTTCACAGAGATGTAAGATAGAAGCTCGGGACTGGCAGCTGTAAGTGAAAGAAGAAATAAAACGCTATTGGCCACTCTCGACTATTATGATGTATTATCCAAAGTTTTATTTTGTATTTAATTGTTAGCGCAAACGTATTAGCGAAAAAAGTTAAATTTGTACTCCCAAAGAAATTTGTTTTATAATTTTTAACACGTATTATTAAAATTAAGTTTCATGAAAATGATTTATCATTGGCTGTAAACTATTATTTAGATGCATGTATTTATTATTATTGTTACGAGGGAAATGATCGATTGCTGTCATCGTTTAGGAAAACGAGAAGGTAAATGTCGCCCTGTTATTGTTAAATTTTGTAATAGACATCTTCGTAATAAAATCTACGATAACAAAAGAAAACTAAAAGGATCTAAACTGTCTATCAGAGAAGATCTTACAAGATTACGAGTACAGCTACTGCATCATGTTCAGTATAAACTTAAAATCAAGGAGTCCTGGACGGCTAATGGAATTGTTATGTTTAAGATTAAAAATTAAATATATAAAATAACAAAATTTTCGGATCTCGATAAAATACAGCTGTAGACGTTTTTATTCAACTCTTTACTTGCATACATATCTTGTGTTTTTTCTGCACTGTCTCTGTTCTTATATTATTTCAAATTGACCTTCAATATCTGCTTTTTGAGAGTATTTGCTTATGTTACTTTTTAGATTAGATACTTAAATTACATTCTTTGTAAATTTTAAACAAAATTTACTGAACGTCTTGATTTTTTTTTATGTAGTATGATCGTTTTATTTCAGATAATCTTAAATATATTTATAATGTGCTGGAATTATGTGATTAACTTTAAATATACATATTATATACATATGTATGTAC